>JAEIHY010018216.1:0-54601 GCA_018904565.1 Drosophila tsacasi | reverse complement strand
CGAGTAAATTAAAAAAGATCGATTAATCGATTCGAGAATCGATTTTTTCCCCAGCTCTACCGTACATATATACATGCTGCTTCACGAGTTTCCAGCCCTTGACAGCAGGCGTGGGGGCTGGCTGGGGGAGGGCAATCGAGCTGGTGGGTCATATATCTATTATCTATCCTCATTTAGAGCTGTCATGTCATTTATCAAGAGTTTTGGGGCCAAATTAATTTGATTCTCCGCTCAGCTGTTTGATTGGAACATGTATGCCCCGAGTTGTTTTCATTAATTTTACCATAACGCCTCGAAGAAGGGGCTAAAGAAATTGAGTACTTAAGACTGGTCACACTTAGAGGATTCCAAAGCAGCGGGTATAATTTAAATTTAACGCCGTCTGGCGTTGTACGCTTTGGATTAGGGCATTTTTCTTGTGAGGTCACTACAAAATGTTATAGTTTTGTTTTTGTAAAGGCTGCTTAGAAAGGTCAAAGATTGAGAAAAGGATGGAAAACTCAAATTTTGAGGTCCATTCATCTGGCACCACTGTCGTATTTGCACTTTCTGGCCACTCTTTCCAGGCGTTATGGCCAATCAACAAAAATAGCGGCGGGCACACCGACGCATATATTTTTTTGTTTTCTTTTTATATTAAATAATTTAATAATAATGCCTTAGATGCATTGATGCCGTGCGAGGATCAGCAGGATGGCATACATCAACATCGCCGAGTGGACGCCCGACCAGGTGACGGACTGGATAAGGGGTAAGTGCGAAGAAAGCCGAGCGTGCGAGGTCAAGGAAAACGGACACACAAAAAATGCATCTGTGGTGGCCCTGGCAGAGCCACTGCCCCAAAAGCAGCAGCAACAACAAAGGGCAGCGCTGCAGCAACAGGAAATTCCGCTTTTTCCTGCAGATTTGCGCTCTTACCTGGAATTTATTTTTGATGTTCCCCGTCTGCTGTAGGTCTGGATGAGTCCATGAAGGGGTATTTGTACGAGTTCGCCAAGCAGGAGATCGGCGGTCGGGCGCTGCTCAACATACGACCTTATGAGCTGGAGAATCTGGGAATGCTGCGCATCGGCCACCAGGAAATTGTTCTGGAGGCGGTGGAGAATCTGCGGAATTTCGTGAGTTAAACGAATTTAATGTATAGTGATACAGTGATAATGTAATCCAATCCTAATCTAATCCCTGCAGCACTATCACCTAAAGAACGACAATCTGCAGTTCATGGCGTTGCATGTGGCGACGGCCGCACGTAATTTGCATCGAGAGCTAGCCAAAAACCATGCGGATAGCACCAAGATCGATACCCGGATACTGCACGACATTACGCGGACGATAGCCACTCTGAAGCCGCTGGTGGGCAGCTTGGAACGTACGCCCTTCCGCAAGCAGGAGATGTACCGCGAGTACTGTGGCAACGTGCTGAAGCGCGGCTTGGAGCTGGCCACTATAGCGCACCGCGATCGGTTCGCCGTACAGCCGGTGCACGACATCCGGCACTTGGCGGAGAAGCTGGAGAAACTAGCGAATTTCATCATCCAGGACATATCCGATCCGATGGTGCTGCAGCCCGCCTCCCTCAACCTCGTGACGCTGAAGAAGCGAGAGTCCGAGCTGGGGTTCAACATTGAGTCCAGCTACAATGGCATCCATCGCGTCACCGACATCAAAAGCAACTCCCCGGCCCACAACTCGGGGAAGATCGAGGACGGCGACGAGATTGTCCAGATTAACTACCAGACTGTGGTCGGTTGGCAGCACCGCACCGTGCTGGAGCACCTGCGCGAGGCCTTGCCCGATGTTGTGCTGACGGTGAAGAAACGGCCCAAGCACACCAAGATGTTCGGCCAGATCTATATGCAGCCGTACCGGTTGCCCAGCAAGAAGCGCAACATGGCCAGTCGCTGGGCGGAGCAGATGCCGAGCCCCAGAACCGCCTTCCTCACCCTGGACACAGATCGAGCCGCAACAGGCGTTGAAGCTGGAATCGTGAGTACAGTGCCGGACTCCGGGTTGGGCAAGTCGCTGGGCAGCGAGAAGAGCGGAGACGATCTGATCAAGGTCAACCCGACGGCTGTTTCCTCCGCCTCCGATTCGGACTCAAGCTGCAGTGACATTCCCACGCCCACGGATCTCAAGTCGGCGGCGCGCGAGATCCGTTTGTATTACCCCAAGCCTAGAGCCCTGCTCCAGCGTCGCAACACTATCTGCGGCGATGAGTTCCTCAGCCTGAAGCACTCGGACCTGGTCGTACCCTCGTGGCACGAGCGAAAGCCGGGCGTTGGCTCCTCGGCGGCCTGTGATCCCGGTTCGCCGAGCATTAGGGACAAATCGATATCGTTTGGGTATGGCCTGGAGATAGCGCCGAGGCCCACCACCTGCATTGGAATCGCGGGCGACAAACGGATGTTTCACGAGGTGAGAAAGTTGAAGCAGCTGACGGAGGAGTCGCAGCGCGAGTTCCTCGAGGAGCGCTACAAGCCCGGTGTAAGCAAGGTGGTGCGCTTCGATGCCAACATGAAGGTGGAGGATTATGTCGTGAAGAATGAGATGTTTACCTGCAATGTGGAGAACACCATACTAGAGACCTTTGAGCCGATACCCTTTGCCGACGAGGGCGACGAGGATGCTCTGGAGACGCTGCGCAACTGCAAGACGGAGAACGCCGAGGACCTACTGGACGCAATCAATCAGGCAACACGGGGTCAGGAGCTGCCCCTGGCGGAGGCCATTAACACACCGCTCCTGCTGCAGCAGCAGAGATGTCGCGGGCGTTTGGATAAGAGCCACAGCACCCCTGCCTATGACAATTCGGGCGAGGAATCGGACACGCCGCCAGCAATCGAGCCGCGCAAGGAGTTCCTGCTGGTCACACCGCCGGCACCGCCGCCGCGACCACGCAAGCAGCGCGAGATGACGCCGCCAGTGGTGCCGCCGCCGCCGCCAAAGCCCGCCAGCATGCAGCCAGCTAGCAGTGTCACTAGCATATCCATTCCCGTGCCAGTGCATTGTCCGGTGCCAGTGACAACACCCGTGGAGTCTCCCTCAGAGATCAGCGAGCTGCATACTCCGAGCAAGTCCCGCACCTTGACGCTCAAGAAGAAGCACAGTCTGATGGCCAAGCGGCGGAACACGAACCTGAAGCTCCTCGGAACTGGCGACATCCAGGGGCACCTGTACAGGCGCAAGAAGAACCATCGCGGCGTCACCTACTGGGCAAGGATATACTTTGTGATGCTGGACACGATTCTGTACGGCTTCCGCAGCAAGGAGAGCACCAGCGCCAGCCTGGTGATCTTCCTGCCCGGCTTCACCGTGTCGCTGGCCAAGGAGGTGCACTCGAAGCCACACGCCTTTAAGGTGTATCACACGGCCAAAAGCTTTTACTTTGCGGCCGAGTCTCTGAACGCGCTCAATCAGTGGGTGGATTTTCTGCGCCAGGCCTCGCTGAAGGTGCCGCAAGGCGCGGCGTCGCGGGAAACGGGGGATGCCAAGGATCTGTATTCGGAGAACGACAGCTCGGGTGAGGAGTGCGACGCCCTGGTGGCCAATAACCTGAGCACGCCTTCGCCGCAGGGCAACAAGGAGGCGATGTCTGCTTCCTCGCTGCTGCTACCTGTCGGAACACCGCCGTCGGCCGGGCCCACCAAACATGAGCGTGGATATCTGGACTCGTTTCGGAAGTTCACCATGGGCAAGATGGGCAAGAGCAGTGCTGCGAAGCCGTCGAGTGATATCCCAGTGCCAACGGAGCAGTATCGGAGCTACAGGAAGGTGCCTGGCGGCAGTTTCGGTATCCAGATAGGGGCCAATACACCGGGCTACCACGACCCCGCCATGCCGCCCACCCAGATCGCACCCTTGGCAACGGCGGCACCCAAGCTGTCGCGCAGCTCCAGTCGAAGCTCGGTGGTTAGCGGCACAGAATCGGCCATTTCAGTAACGGCTTCGATTCTCGGGCCGCCTACGTCGCCGGCGCCGACTCCCACTGCAGCCACGCCCACTTCGCTGCAACACGAGAGCTCCGAGGAGAGCCCGAGTCAGAGCCAGAGCCAGAGTCCGAGCAGCAAGTCGAGTTTGAAGAAGGTTCCGTACAACTTCCTGCACGCCTCGAATCCGAATTTGGTTGAGTTCGACTTTCACACCTCGAAAACCCTGCTGCCAAAGATGAGCGTGGGCACCACGTTGGACCATGGCCACAATATTCAGGGCTTTGTGACGCTCAAGGCCCTGATGCTGCGCAAGCAGGAAGAGGAGGCCCAGGAAATGTACAATAACCGCGTTCATCTCGGCGTCGAGAAGCACAAGCACGCGCGCACAGAGTCGACGGCGAGCCAGCAAAGTGCCATGAGCAGCAGCAGTGTGGCCAAGCCCCTGGAGAAGCTGCCCAAAATCCAGAGCGTGAGCCTGCCCAAAACGCCGGACTACGAAATTAGCTTCAAACCGGATGACGAGAGTATTAAGCGAACCAGAGGAAGGGAGGGCCAGAAGTTGCGAGACTTTGGCTACGAGCTAATCTGCGGCGATGAGCCGAGCTCCAGTTCAAGCACAAGGCAGGATCATCATCATCATCACCATCACCAGCATCAGCAGCAGCATCAGCAGCAGCAGCAGCCGCAGCAGCAGCAGAGTAGCAAGACCAAGCACTTTCTGCGCTCCCAGCAGCTGCAGTTCTCCAGCTTTCTGCACAAGACCAGCAGCAGCGTCAGCTCTGGATCTACCTCAGAGTCGAAGAAGAGCAAGAGTAAGTCGAACAGCGATCGGCGCTTTCCCTTCTCCAAGCACTCGACGGGATCCACAGGCAGTGCATCGGGTCATGCGATGACCATGACGCTGCCGTTGAACAAGAAGTCAAAGTCGAATCACGCCCTGGATGGAACAGGAGGCAATGGATTGCCGTTGACAGGCAGTGGCGGAGGGAGCAGTATCAAAAAGAGCCAGACGTACAATCAGGACTTGCGCGTGGGCACCAAGTATGATGCGCATCGCAAGAACTCAGCCCCCATCCCCATTTTCTCGAAGCTCTCCATTTCGGGCGGGACGCCGGCCAAGCCTTCGAAGGAGAATCGCTTATTCGGCTCACCGCTGCTGCATCGCACCCTCTTTGGCCACCATCATCATCATCAGCAGCAGCAGCTGCCGCCGCCAATGACTCCGCCGAGCAGTGCGGATCCCGATTGCGATCAGGAAATCTTCTCGCAGATCACCTTGCCCACGCACAATCAGGCGGGCTATCGGAGCTACAGGGGTCCCGGCATCATGACCACATCCACAACCAATTTGTGCTCATCCGAGGCGCTGCAGCCACCGTTGCCACCGGCACCGCCGCCTCCGATACAGGCCAACCGGCAGCGGGGCGAGGAGGAGCCCCAGTCGCAGCCAGACCCAGAAGCTGTTGCGGCATCAGAGGGTGCGTCCACGCCGAAAGTCTCGAACTCCGGTTCCGTGGATTCGAAGGCGGCCACGCCAGACTATCCGAACATGGAGTGCCCGCCGGTGTTTGAGCCCGAAATTTACTCGTTAACGGATACCAGCTTGTCCCGGCTGATGATGCGGACCGCCAGCAACAGTGGTGGTGCTGGCTCCGCCAATAATAACACCAGCAGTCCCAGTGGCAGCGAACAACCACAACCACAACAACAACACCAACACCATCAGACGTCCTAGGAGTAGGAATGTGATGGCAAAAACAATTGTGAATGCTCGGGGGTATTAGGCCCCCGCTTACTTATGTATTTATACAAACGCATAATATATATAGAGAGAGATATATATACTCGTACGATGTAGGTATAATTGCAACCTGTTCATTTCTTCGTCTTCCCTGTGTCCACCAGCCAGTACCTACTACCTATACCTGCGATCGTCCTGTCGAGTCCCTCTCTCGCCTACAATTTAGATGTAAATGTTTTTAATCTGCCTTATTTGCATTGCTTCGGTTCTAGGTACAAAAAAAAAAAAACACAACGCAATGAATTGTAGCAAAGAGATATATTATAACTTTAGAGGAAGTCTGTGCATCGAAGAAGAAACGCGTAGTTATTTATGATTTGCCTTTGTACGGGGATTAACCAAGTTAATCCGAGCTGTTTGATTTGCTCAACAGTTTGTGTCTAGATTACATGTACTATATTATATGATTATGCGAAAGAGATATTATTGTAGAGCGGTCTCCAGCGACGCCAAGTGGATCCACAAAAAGTTGTAGCAAATAAACGAAATAAAACTATATATATACACACATACACGAATTATACATGCATACGAATAAAGTCAACTGTATATAAAATCAAGAACAAATGCTACCTTCGGGAAATGTGAAATTTGATCCTGAAATGATAACCAAGTCGAAAATTCATTGATTTCCTCCGAAAGATTGATTTAGAATCCATTTATTCACATTTTACGTTCAAAGTTAACCCATTAAAAGTCGCAAAATTACGCCAAATTGGCAATGTGGCGCTCCACCTCCTCCCTGGTGAACATGTAGAACTCCTTGTCCTTCGTCATGGTCATCACCTCCACATTGGTCGAGTTCAGCTTCTCCTCCATCACCTGCTTTAGGGTGTTCAGTGACAGGTCGATGGCTTCATCGAGGCTCATCTCAGTGGTGAAGTTATCCTGCAGATTTTGCTGGGCACCCTCGCTGCCCGAACCGATGGCCTTGGCACTGTGACGCACGAACGTTCCGGAGGGATCCATGTGCCACAGTTGCGGCATGCCGGCCTCGATGCCGGCGAACAAAATGGCCACGCCGAAGGGACGGCTCATGGCGGCGGCTCCGTCGCTATCGCCACTGTCACCGAACTGAATGGCCAGCGTGGAGACGGCCTGGGCGCACGACTCGATGGACATACGCTCGTTGTAGACGAACCAGTGGTTCTGGCACTCGACGCGAGCGCGCTCGATCAAGGTGCGGGCATCGGCCATCAGTCCGGAGGTGGCGCAGCCAATGTGCTTGTCTACTTCTACAATCTTCTCTACAGTGCTGGAGACCATCAGGGGCGATGTGATGCGCTTCTCCACGGCCAGAACGACGCCTTGGGGATGCATTTTTGTTATGTTGCTGCTTTAATGGGATCGTAACGCAAGAGCTCACCTTCGGGAGTGCAGATTCCAATGGCTGTTGAGCCCAATTTGATAGCCTCAATGGCATATTCAACCTGGAACAGACGGCCTTCCGGCGAGAACGTATTCACGCCTCTGTCGTACTCGGACCGGGTTAGAAACATGTTGCGCTGAAATTTCGGCTGTTTTATTACACGTTCGTCAAAATATAAAACCAAATGTTGTGCTTACTTCTCTATTATTTCTTCACAAAGACCGAAAAACAAATGCCGGGATGACTTGACGCCGAAATGACTTGCGGATTAGAGCTGTGAAAACACAGGCAATATCGATAATGGTCATATCGATAACGCATGGGAAGGCACTATCGATTGTTTGTCTTTGTACTATCGATAATTGTTTTAGTACTTTTTTTAAATTTTTAGTTTTTACAATCTTAAATAAGATAATATTTCAATCTGACCATTAACCCGAGTAAAATTCTTTTCACAAATTTATTTAATAAATATAGAAATAAAATATATTCTTTTAACGATTTTAAAATGTTTACAATTTTTTCAAAATCGAATTCACAAACCAAATAAATAGGTGTTTAACCTATATTTTCACTTTATTTAATTGGGGAACTTTTTCTTTGAGCTTAAAACTAATTTAGAGCAAGCGAATGCGACAATTATGTGCACCGCACTGGCAGTACAGAACTTTGCCAGGCACCACGCCCACCTCATAGTTGTAGTTCCAGGTTAGCTCGGTGCCGGAGCGGATGTGCGAGGTGGAGAAGAAGGCCACCCAGGGGAAGCGCAAGTCGTGGGTGTCCACGAAGACGTTCTGCACGAAGAGATTCGGGTTGCACGAATGCTGGAAGAGAAGAGACCTGGTTTACCTCTGCCTGCATACGATTAGGATAAAGGTCGCTCACGTTAAAGTAACGCCCAAGGTTGCCGGTAGTCTTAGCATCCATGATATAGGGTGCCTCGTCCTTGCCGAACAGCCGCCGCACCGAGTTCTCACGCACCGTCTCGTCCAGATCGGCATTAGGATTGAAATTGATTACCGCCCGCTCCTGAGAGTCCAACTCGCTGTTGCTCCTCGAGGCACGCTTGTTCTTGCGCTGATAGTGGTAATTGGGCCGAAAGTCGTCGTCATTATCCTCGGCGTCCGGGCCGTACGTCTCATCGTCCGGTTCCGGTTCCGAAGGCGGCTCCGCCTCCGATTCGTAGCCCTCCTTGAGCTGCTCTGCCACCTCAATGTAGTCGAGATCTGCAAAGTACTCATCGCCGGCATCCTGGCCGCCCTCGTTGGCCATTGTTTCCGTGAGCAGGTGGCCGGCATAGATGCAAATAAAAGCGCCCTTGGGAATGTCGTTCACGCAGCGCAGGCCCCAGCCGCGATTGGAGGTCTTGAACACCTGCAGCTTCATCTCGAGCGAGAACTGCACCACGCGGTTCAGACAGTTCTTGCGGCACTTGCAACGCGAGTTGCACTCGTAGATGCCGGTGGGCACATGATCGTGGAGTCGCTTGTACTGGTAGCCGATCTCTTCAATGGGCATCTTCGGGTGGCAGTACTTTACACCGGCCACGGTGAGCTGCCAGCAGGCGCACTTGGACTTGTCCTGCAGCGGAGATAGTAAGCAGAATTGATTGTGCTGAAATTAACTGCAAACTTACCGAGCAATCATCTTCGCAGTCGCAGCCCACAAGGAATTCTTCGTCCAGATTCAAGTGAACGCCTTCGGTTGGTATTCGCTGCTTGGCATACGTACACGGCGGCGGAAGAGTGTTGTCGTAGTAGTTAACCAGCGGAATGGCCATCTTCTCCTGTCCCCTGGAGATGTCCGCCTCCTTGACAATCGAGGGATCGATTGAGTACTCCGCCAGGCAACGCAGGTCGGGCGTGAAGTCAAAGTTATCCACATTTAGCACATTATCGGTGGTCCGCAGATACATGTGCACTTCGGCCAGGTTTCGCAGGCTCTTGCCGCAGGGACCACGGTAGACGACGTTCTTCTTGGTCTTTTGCCGCAATACCAGTCGTTCCCAGCCGGAGAGTAGAGGCTTCGCCAGTGGACTGTAGCTGTCCAGGCGGTGAACGATTTTGAAAAGACAGTTGGGGTTGCAGTTGTGCTGCTTAAATATCTTCGGCGGAAGATTCCGTTTGGCTGTGAAATAGACGACATGCCCCTTGGGCCTGTTCTCGTCATCCACATAAATGGTAGAGTTGTTGAGATGCTTAACAGTGTTGCCAGTTCCGGTGCGGCTGCCAGTGGCAGCGGCGGGGGAAACGCCGGGTGCGGAGGATGCCGACGAAGATGAGGCCGGGGACGCATTCTGCAGAGAAGAACTGCTTTTGCGAGCAATAGCGCGCATCTGCCGATTGACCTGCTGGCTGCTCGACTCCATCTCCTTTGTGTAGCGAATGAAGGGCTCCGTACGCTGGATTGTAATATAAAATGTATAATATAAAATGTATAATATAAAATATATAATATAAAATATATATATGGGCAATTCTCTGATGTCGCACGCGAAATTTGTACGCATTCAAACTAAAAAAAAAACATGTATCAAGATTTTATGTCAATTTAAAAGAAATTGAAACTTATAGCTCTTGATTAGAACTATAATTGGTGTTAAGCACCGATTTAAGCGAAACTTGATGAACAATTTTAAATCAGCTAATTTTAATGTATTATACATGAAATTATCTTAATAATGTATTTGAGTTGACTCAAAAATATTAGGTAGTTTTTTTTTTTAATTGAATTTTAATCACTGTCGCACGCGACAATTTCTTCCATCGTTATTTTCGTAATGTTTTTTACTATTTAAGTAAATCAGAGAAGCATAAATGTGGTCTCTTTTGACTCTTTGCAATCTCCCAGTGACAATAGAAAGCAAATGTCCCAGCATAGTTCCTCTGCTTGGGAGATTTTTATCAAAACGTAGTGTTTTCTTGATCTTTTTTATAATGTTTTTCATCAAAATGATGAAAAATCGCGAGTTGCGCGAGTTTGCATTCAAATATTTGAAAATTTGTTTTAGAATGTGATAAAGGCTTTCAAATTTGATCCACTGAAACATTTGTTAATGTTACTATGTTCGAAATATTAATTTTAGAGCATTTTTTGTGGTTTTGCCGCGGTTGTACTTTCCAGAGAATATACATATAAAATATATATAAACTATCTGCAGGATGATCACGACCGATTCTTACCCTTGGAACACGCATCTGCTGGGCACTGGGACTGTTCAGGGCATTCTGTGTTTCCTTAAACACCGGACCCAATCGCAGGGAGCCCCTGTAGATCCATTCGGTGTGATTCTTATCGCCCTCGAACTGCATCAGGACCAGGCTGCAGTCGATGTCGATAACGCGGGCATATAGCCAGGTGCCGTTGGACTCGGTGTTCATGCTCTGGCCCCGAGTACACTGTACCATAGGCCGGTCCACCGAGTACTTCTCCACGTACTTTTGGATGAAGTCCCGTGAGGCGGGGTGCACATCCTCCCACACCTTTTCCGAGGCCTGGCAAACCAACCGGACATCTCGGTGCGGCACATACTGGGTGTAGCCGTCATCGTAGAAAATCAGATATCGGCACCGATTGGCCTGCTTCAGTGGTTCAGCGATGATGCCCGGATAGAAGGCACTCTGCACCGCGGTGCCCGTGTCCTTGCCCCGTGACAATGTGGTGCCGTCGAAGTAGGCAATCACTCGGGTGCCTGCAATGGGATATTATAACCCTATGTAGATTGATCAGCAAAATGTGCACTCTGAGAGCAATTACCGATGGTCAGGCGCACTGGCGGCGGTTCGAAGTAGGCTATGTGCTTGGCAGTCACCGTCTTGATCATCTGATAGGGCGTATTCAGATACTTGATCTTGTAGCTCTTCATGGTGTTGCCATTCATGGCGGTGCTTTCGGTGAACTCGATCACTTTTATGGACACCCAGCTGGCGATGGCCTTGTTCTTCACAGCATAATACGTCTCGTTCAGTTCGATTGGTGGACGAACGATCTCGCCCGCCGGCGGCACTTGATGCTGCATTGAACAATCGATTTATTAGCCAGTACCAAGCTCCATATTCCGTTCTTCTTACCACGTAGTCACTCATGCTGTGCTGGATGTCCAGGGCCGGCATATGCTTATGCAGTACGGCGCACGAGCTGTACAAGGCGGAGTGCATCTGGTCCGCCGTGCTCTGGACCCTTTCGAGTTCCGCATCTACGAGAGCGAACTGGCTCTCTAGACGATCTGCCTTGGCCTTCAGTATGGTCTTTGACCAGGAGAGTTGATTTTGTAACTCTACTTTGTTTAGCACGCTCTTGATGGCATCTTCCAGCTCACTTTCGATTAGGTTCAGGTCCTTTTTTGAAAATTCTGTTTGCTCTGTGGAAAAATAAAGTTAGTTAGTGGGGAGAAAGGTCACAGAAGTCCTTGCGATGCTTAGATACCAGGTCGTTTTTCCTCCTCCTCGTCATCACTGCTGTCTAGGGCGACAAAGTCGGCATGGTCCTGGCGGAACTCTTTCAGCAGCAGCGGCTGTTTGGCCATCAACTGTCCCGCAAATTCCTAATATTAAACAAGCACTTAATTATAAAGTTCCTTGAACCCTGAGGCACAAGCTTCACCTCGTACACGTCCATGGCCGTGTCGTAGCATTCCATGCAAATGAACTGCTGTCTGTAGCCCTTTTGAGCCACATTGTAAAAGTTTAAAAGAGCCATGTTGGCCAGCACATACTGTTTGTGCAGCTTTTCGCAGTTGTAGTTGATGCAGTCCTTCCCATAAAATACGTCTCCATCCCCAGGCAAGGGATCGTCGTTCTCGGGAGCCTTTTGCTCCGTTGCCTTTTCGAGCTGCACTTCCAGGGCCACCTTGTTTCCATTTCCGTTGACAGGTACATCTTCAGCATCTTCAGTTTCCATGGGCGTATCGATTTTGTTCTCAGATTTTTCTTCTTCTGCGAAGTCTTTACAATCTTTAGTGGGCTCCTCAGAGGCCTTCTCTGTCTGCTCCGATTTGTCTGCTTGAGTTTCGATTTTGTCTTCCTCATCCACTTCCATTATTTCTTGTTCCCCTTTACTTTCGTGGGACTCTAAAGTAGTTTCTTGCGCCTGATCGTCCAGCTCCTTTGTATCGTCTTCTTTGGCAGGCGAGGCCTCGGGAGTGGGACTGCTGATTAGTTCGACGCTACTGTCCCCCTGTTCCTCGGTCTCCTTGCTCTCGGTCTCAGGAGCCGCTTCTGGCTGTGGCATAGCCTCCATTGGTGCTTCACCATCCACACCGTCTGGTTGGGCCTGATCAAGGGCAACTTCGTTGGGCGAAGGGGACTTTACTGGACTATCGATAAGCTCCACGCTACTGTCGGAATCCTCTGCTGGATCGGATTTTGGCGCAGCCTTATCTAAAGGAGCGGGCACTGGACTACTGGCCAAATCAATGCTTATAACTACTTCGGCGCCTGTTTTTTCCTTGCCCTCATCCTCTAGCTCTTCTGGCTTATCAGACACTGCCTTCGACTTTTCAGTAGGCACATCCATTAGCTTTTCACTGGGGACGTTGTTTGGTTCCTCACTTTGCAATTCCTTCGGCTCCTCACTGGGCAATTTCTTTTCACTGGGATCGAGCTCGTCGAGGGTTAGATCCTCCATTTCTACATCGGCTTCATCCTTTTCCACCGGCATATTGGACTCGATACTTTTTTTTTCTGCCGGCGCCTCTAGTGACCCGGCATCTTGTTCCTCTGCAGCAGGCGGCGGAGGAGCTTCCTTTTCTGTTGTTTCAGTTTCCTCGGCACAATCCATGGCTGGGTTTTCCGTTGCCATGTTACTATTTTATTTTAGTCAAATAGTTTTCACATAAAATGTCGAAATCAAAATAATAATACCACGGCAAAGAAATTCGCTTGGTTCTAGTATTGGGTATGATTCGAAAAAATTCCAGCTCTTGCGCAGTGTTAGTGTTGTACAGCGCTATTTAAGAAACCAATTCAAACGGAAATTTATGTTGCAGGACGTTTAATCTTTATTTCGGGTAACCATATAAGAGGGAGCTTAGGCCTCAACAACCTTTGGGTGGTAGCCGGTCTCATCGGCGTGGTAGACCACCTTAATGGTCTTGCCGTTGGGGGCCACGTACTCGTACTCTCCAGAAACCACCCAGTTGTCGTGCTCCTTGAGAGCTCCGGACTGCTCGGCCTTAATGTGGTTGGACAGCTCGTAACCATATTTGAAGTCCAGCACGTTCACCTCGGAATCGTTCTTCAGGACATCGGCCTCCTCGGCAAAGGCCACGGCCAAAATGCAGGCGAGGACAATCTAAGGAATAACAATTCATTTGAGAGATGTTCTAATTGGGCTATGTATCTAATCTCAACTTACCACGAACTTCATGGTTAGAAAAAGAGGGTGTGTGTCTGCTTATAGATGACAAACCAAATCTGACTTCTACCAGCCAAGTATTGTGCTTTTATAGCAGCTATCTCTCTTGACATTTTGCCGGCGGCCGAAATGTCCAATCACATAAATTTCCCCTAAACTGGCTCCAAACGGACGCTTGTATTAATTAAGAGAAAAGACATTGATGCAGTCATTTTGCAGGCATTAATTATCGCCCATGGAACTTATCTATGGTAATCTGAGCGGAATATTCCCGTTTTGCCGGCCGTTCATCAATTGTCATCAACGATCAGTTAGCCGGTGGATTCTTGATAAGCGCCAACCTGTACTGCATAACGCAAATTAATTGCTATTTATTCGTCGTTATCGCTCATTTGCATAATTCGCAGATAACTCCACTATCTGTCCATTTTGGCTCCCGCAGATGCAACCGGTTTTAGCTAAGCTGAGCCCCAACAATATTGCAAATTTTGAGCGGATGACCTCGGTAGAAAAAATTTTGACTTTGATGGCGGGTGATAGATAGTGCTGGGAAAGATTTTTACCGCAAAACACTTTCCTACACTGCTTTAGCGCTGTTTTGTGCTGCCACAAATTTGAGCTAGAAACCAGCTGGAAAGGTAAATAGTTTAAATGTAGGTTTTCTTTTTACTATATATTTGAATGTTTAACGATTAAACTAAAATTTCATGAGTATAAGCTTATATACAATTTGAAAACCTTTAACTATGTATTCAACATTTTAAAATCTATTTATGTAGCCATAAAATGGCTTAAAACGCAGCACTAATTTACCTAGCAGTCACACGTGCTGGCGAAGGAATCGAAGAATCCCAAGGAACGCCATAAATAAAACGATGGCCAGCGATTCTGGCAGTGACTACGAGGTGGAGGCCTTTATCAAGCCAAAGCGAGTCCGAAAGACGGTCAACGACGACAGCGCCGATCTGCTGGGCAACTTCGATGACCAGAAGCGGAAAGAAATCTTCGAGGGCACATATGTGGACAAGGAGGACGACCGGAATCCCAGCGACCCGGAAGATAGCGAGGAGGATGGTGCCAATTCTGATGGAGAGGCTGCCGCCGATGAAGGAACTACCGCCAATGGCAGCGCTGCTTCTGGCTCTGAATCGGAATCAGAGGCGGCGGAAGATGGACACATAACCAGTGACCAGTTGACTTCCCTGCTGCGAGGCGCCTCGAAGACAAACAGACACGTTCTCTACGTAACGAACCTGAACTTTGAGACTACAAAAGATGACCTTGAGCTACACTTTTCGGCAGCGGGCACAGTAAAATCTATTCGCATCCCAAAAAAGCGCCGGGGTGGCTTTGCTTTTGTGGAGATGGCCGACCTGCCAAGTTTTCAGAAAGGCTTCCAGCTGCACAACACAGAGCTACAGGGCCGCAAGATCAAGGTGCAGATCTCCGAGGCGGGAAAGAAGAAGTCGGCCAACAAGAAGAACATCATCAAGCAGAAAAATCGTAAACTGGCCGAGATGCGCAACGAGCAGAAGACCTTCACCAAGAGCGGCAAGTTCTACGACAAGGATCTGAAGAAGGAGAAGGCCAAGGAGTTGCTGGCGCGTAAGAGGTGGCGCAAGAAGCCTGCACCCAGGCCCAACTAAGTAGTTTAATAAGTCCTTATACCTTAAAATGTAAATGTAAAAGAACCTATTATTATTCAACACGAACTACATTTGGTTTTACTGCCAGCTAACGATGTAAAAGTTGCGCTTTCCCACTCGCAGCAGCGAGACTCCGTTCCGTAGGATGTGTATACCGGTGGTGAGCACCTCGGCGATGTTCTGCACTCGTTTTTGGTTAACGTAGAAGCCCCCAGCATTTATAATACGCACGGCGTCCGCTGTGGAGGACATAAAAATCAATAAATAATTCCCTTTGTATAGTAAGTGATAGCTCACTCTCGGTGGGAAAGCACTTCGCCTTCATGGCCAACTGCAGGATGGACATGCCAGGCTCGGTCAGCAGCTCCACCATGGTGGCTCCATGGAAAGTCTGCTTGATCTCTGCCAGGTTCAGCTCCGCCAATCCCTCCACGTTGCCTTTGTACAGAGCATTGGTTACCCGCTCCGCTTGCTTGAGTCCATTTTCTGTGAATCCAAAAGGGGGTTAGAGACGAATGTAGAAAAAAGGTGTCCAGATCTCACCTCCATGCACGAGCAGGGTGACATCCTCGGCCAGGAGTGTCTGCGCCTTCCGCTTCTCCGGCTCCCTCATGTGCTCCCGCATCAGCTGCTCAACCTCCGGCAGCGGTATGAAGGTGAAAAGCTTGAGCAGCTTCTCCACCTCGGAGTCCGGCATTCGCAGAAAGAACTGATAGAGGGCAAAGGGCGAGGTCTTATCACCATCCAGCCACACTGCATTGCCCGCCGATTTGCCGAACTTGTCGCCCTCCTCGGTGGTCACCAGGGGCAGTGTCAAGCCAAATACCTCGGCCTTACGTTCCACGCGGCTGATCAATTCGTGTCCAGTCATCAGGTTGCCCGTCTGATCGGAGCCTCCCATTTGGAAGCAGCAGTTGTGGCGGCGCAGGAGGTGGAGCCAGTCGTAGGCCTGGAATATCTGGTAGGTGAACTCCGTAAAGCTCATCCCGTCCTCCGACTCCAAGCGCGACTGCACAGAGGACCGGGAGAGCATGGAGCCCATGCGAAAATGCCGACCCATGTTGGCCACGAAATCGACGAGATGCAGGTCGGAATACCAATCGGCGTTGTTGACGATCCTGCAGTGGAATTGCTTTATTTTTTTCTAGTTACATTTGACGACATACTCACGTCAGCGGCGGCAACGGCGACTTGTTCCTGCTCGTGTCCCAGAGGAACTTCTCGTGGTTGTCGAAAACCTGTCCCAACTGTCGTTCAATGGCTTTCAAATTGGTATCGATGGCAGACTCGCCCAGCTGGTTTCGCTCCGTCTTTCGGCCACTGGGATCGCCGATCAAACCAGTGGCACCTCCCACTAACGCAATGGGTCTGTGGCCAGCTCTCTGGCAGTGGATTAGGCCCATGATAACCAGCAAATTGCCCACGTGCAGGCTGTCGGCGGTGGGATCGAAACCGGCGTAGATGCTCTGCTGTCCACTGGTGAAAAGCTGCTTTATCTTGGGCCTGTCGAGGGAATTGTTTTCATAGAAAAATCAAGGAATCTTTCGGTGCTTTATGCCGCCTTTAACTAACCCAGCTGTGTCGGGGAAAATGCCTTGAAAGAAACCGCGATCTGCCAGCTCCAAGAGATTTTTCTGAGCCAGGTGGCGCCGGCTCGAGCGGAAGCCATCCTGCAGCGGCTTAAGGAGACTCCACCGCAGAGGTAACATTACGCAAAAATACTTTTACTTTTACTGTAGGAATTAGTTTAATCGCGGAGTCCAACAGCTGTTCGACCAGCTGTTCCCTACTCAGTCCGCACTGTAAGAAAAATACCAATATCGAGGTGTGCAAATTAAATAATTAATTCCTCTAACGAAAAACAATTTTAGTTATCGTGTTTTATTTATAAATATACATATATATACATACGTACATACATATTTATTTTGGTTAAAGCTAGGCAACCACAGTTCATCGCAAATCCAATTAGACAAATAAACGAGGAGTAGAAAAGCAGCATCGGAAGAATATATTGAATTACATATACATATCATAATTTTCTATCAAAATTACACAATTTTTTTTCCTTTTTTTGTCGGAGGAATATTTCTTTCAGTCCCCGACCAGTTTCTTAGAAGGGGAATGCGTGAATACGATCCTGTCCTATGCCTTTACGAGCCCTCCGATTTTAGAAGTGGATCAATGAATTGGAGGCTAAAAAGATCGTAGATGCTGAAGTAAATTGCGTTTGCCAGCATGGATCTCAACAAGGTGGGCCCCAGGCCCCTGTAGAATCCTCGAACGCCCTCATACTGGAGCGTAGTGGCGAAACAGCGTAGCAATGTGGTACAATCGAGATGTCGGCGGGAATAATCAAAGTTCTCACTTATCGCCTGGAGCTGGATGCGCTTTTTTAATAGATCAACGGGGTAAACTACCATCTTCGCTGTACCGCCGGCCAGCGCTGCGTTTACGAGTATAATTCCACCGTGAATGTCCATCTTTTTTTTCTTTTGAACGGACATCGTAAGGGCGATCAGGTACTTATAAAAAAGGAACTTGAAGCCCATTAGGGGAAAAGTCTCCAGCAGTGCGAAGGGCAGACCACGCGTGAATCCATTCCATCCTTTCATGCTGTACACGTGCCGAAATCCTTGGAACATGGTGCGGTCTGTTTCAAGGTTGACTGCCATAGCATGAACACGCACTACGTCGAACGGATAAGCCGCCATGCAGGAGAAGCATCCGGCGACGCCGCCACAGAGGAAATGTCTCAGGAAGGTGTGCTTTTTAAAATAGGAAACTTTTCTGGTTAGTACGGATAATTGCTCATACGACCAGAATTGCACGAGACCTTGTGTGATGCCCATCACCTGGCTGGTGTTGTGGCCCCGCGCCAAGCCTCGCATTCCCTCCTCGAGGTACATCGTTCTAAATCCGTGCAGAATTCCGCGGTACTTCCTCATGGAATGGCGGCCCGCCTGCAGCTGCATGCGTATTTTCAGCACGTCGAGTGGGTGTGTGCAGGTTCGCATCACGCCTCCGGCCAAGCCTCCTCCAAAGGCCTGCAACACATGTATCTGTGTTATGTTATCGTTAGAACACGGCTTACGATGTATTCCGCCCATTCCCCATCTTGATTACACTATATTCGTTAGGAAACGGAATGCCGCCTTGTCAAATTTTTTTTTTTAAATAAAACCGTTCTGTTCATTCGATATATCGATAGATGAAACATCGTCGACAGCCCTGACAACAAAGGAACCAGCTGATCGGTATAGAGTTGCGAGTAGATTGCAACTGTTTCGCTGTTTTGAATCAATAAATAATGTTTACGAAGGCGGATGCAGATTGATAATGCTGCTCAAGATACGCCACGCTCTACTGGAGGTCACCAGTCCACCGACCACGAAACAGTCCGCGATCATAATCAACAATGAGGTAATCATTAGTTCGGCCAGCATTTTGCAGCCTCATTTCGATGGCGACAAAGGCGCGGAGAACAAAGGAATCGTTGCCAGGCTTCAGCAGGGCCAGCTCATCGACGTCCAGGCGGAAGAGGGAGGTCGCATTCGATCGCTCAACTTCGTGGTGACCTTTGATCCCCATCAAAGGCATCCACGGCCGCGTCAGAATGACCCATACGGATCGAGGCAGGGCCACATTCTTACACGCTACTCGGCCCATCCGTTGTATGTGTTCGGCGCCGCAGAAGTGTCTCGCAATCTGCACCACATCCTGCTGACCGCAGATGCCACGGACGAAAGCGAGGTGCTGCGCGCCAGTTTCGTTGTCCTGGGCATGCGTCCGCCCGCCAAGAAGGAATCCTTCAAGCGTTTCCTCGCGCACATCAGCAACTATTTGCGCCACCTGCAGCCGGTGCAGACGCTGGACGACGTTCTGGTCATGTGCTCGCCCTTCGGGCTGGAGAACTTCTACAAGACGATCAGTATTGGCAAGGTGTCCAATGTGATGGGACGCAGTAGCTGCCTGTTCGCCATTTCCAATGCCTTGCCCCTGGGCTGCGAGGGCTCTGCTGTTTTCAACAACAAACTGTAGGCGTAAATATATACTGCGGATGATTATGCATGGATGCTAAGGAATCCCTTCATTTCAGACGCCTGATTGGCATTGTGATATGCACCTCATTCCAGCGGCAGCAGGAGAATGTCAACCTGACATTGGCCGCCAACTTTGGCTACCTGCTGCGTAACTTTATGGATCAGCTGGGTATGCCCAGTACCACATTCCAGATAACGCGGGAGCCCTCAAGCTTTCCATGTAAGCTCACGTTTATAAAATATCCAGTTGATATTTAAATAATATTCGCTTTTGGCATTCCAGGGGAGCGCACAATTGTGGTGATTGAGTCGGCGGGTCAGCAGGGCACGGGCACCTTTATCCGAGTCCACAATAAGCGCTTCATCCTCACATGTGCCCATGTGGTGGGTCAGGTAAATATAGGATTTCTTCATTTCCAGATCGTTTGCTACATATTTCCACATATAATTTGTTAAAATTGCTCGCAGGGCAACGACAAAGTTAATTGCCGCGCGGCTGATCGGGAGTTCCAGTCGGACGTTATATGGTGCAATCCGGACAGCGAACAGCCCTTCGACTTGGCCCTGCTCACAGCTCCGCAGGATGTGCCGGAGCGGTGCTGCGTGCGCCTGGCCAAGGGTCCTGCTACTCTTGGCCAAACCGTTTATAACGCTGGATTTCCCTATTACGTGAACTTTAGCGTCAAATATGACTTTAATCCGGCCATATTCCAAGGGCGGATCATCAAGTGTGACACGGGAGCCATCATGTCCGATGGCAGCGTGCAGGCCGGCCAAAGTGGCGGCCCTATGTTTGACCAGAACGGCTGCATCCTCGGTGTGTGCGTGTCCAACATCAAGATGGATGACATCATCTACCCGAACATCAACACGGCCATTCCCATTTGTGATATACGAAACACGCTGCAGCAGTTTGCTCGCACCAACGGTGAGTAGATCTGAGGCGGTCCCTGACGTGTGTCCTTGCTTATATTCCGATCCCGAACAGATGTACAAGTGCTTAGCAATCTGGTGGCCAGCCGCGATGTCGGCCGCGTTTGGTCGCTGGAAATGCCGCCCATTCGAAGCAAACTCTGAGGAGATTAGCACTAATCTTTCTTTTCCACTGTTATTGGAATTATGTAATGTTCTTTTCATATAATGTGCAATCAGCCCGAGGGCTAATCGTTAAGCTTAAACAATAAAGCGTAGACTATAGAAAAATGTTAATGTAACAAATATTGATAATTAGTTTTTGTCCAAACAATCGTTCACGTGGCTCTGCAGTACGCTGAGGGCGTTGAAGGACTTTGAGCAAATGGGACAGCGCAGGATGGCCTCCGGTGTCCGGACAGCGGCAGCGGCGCCAGTTGGATCGAGAACCTGTCGGAGCAAAAAACAAGAATTTAATGTTAAGGAATGAGCTTGGCAGGCATCCTGCATACTCTTAAGGGTCTCTGCTCGTCGCGCAAACTGCTCCGGCTCGAACTCATAGACGAGGCGGGTGACGCCGACTTGCTAGCCCTGTGCGAATCGGCCAGTGCTTCGATCAGCTCCTGGTTCTTCCTCTGCAGTGAACGCAGGTCCATCAAATACTGGTCCTTCTCGCCGGCATTCTTCTCGCGATCTGCCCGCTCCATCTCGAAGTCACGGCGATAGATGTCGTTCTGTGTCTGAAGATGCAAGATCACCTCCTGCTTCTGGATATCCTTGGCCTTCAGTTCGTCAATGTCCCGCTGCATTTTCGCCATTAGCTCTTGGGCACTAGTTAGGTTAACTTTCAAACAATCGATCTCTTCAATGTAGGTTTTCCTCTGCAAAGTAAGAAGGGAAGAGCTACAGAATTGAAACAAAGCAGGGCAAAACCACCACCATCACTCACCATTTCGCTAATTTCAAGGTTTTCCGCCACGAGCCTGGAGAGCTGGTGCTTTAGCTCCCTCACCTGGCGATCATGCTCCTCCCGCTGTACATAGTTCAACGCTAGGGCAGCATCGGGCTCGCCCTTTGCACCCTCCTCAGGTACGAATTCGAACGAGTGCTGTAATGTATTAAAAAGAGCGAATGCCCCGGCGGGAGCGGTTAATTTATTTCATGAGAAATGGAAAACTAGTTACTGCGCCATTCATTTAACCCTGATAACAGTAGAGTGCCATGTAGGCGCGTATCTGGAGCACTATCGCCTGTTGTTCAAAGAGCATCCCAGCGCAAAAATGACGTACCATTTTGAGCTGCTGCAGCTTGTCGATCTCCACCCGCATGTTGTTAATCAGAGACGTCTTCTCGGAGACGTTCCTTCGCAGATCGTCCTGCTCCTTTTGATTAAATTCCTGTACCACTGCGATCTGTGCGATCTTTGTCTCTAGGTCAGCTTTTAGCTTCTGATTTTCGGCGCGGAGGCTTATGACCTGCTCCTGGCACTCGAGTAGCTGCTGCTTACACTGCTGCTCCCGCTCGGCTGCCTCCTGACGCCACTGCTGCGTCAGTTTGTGGTAGTTTAGCATGGTGTTGTTCACCTTGTCCAGCGTGGCTACGAGGGAAATGCAAGCGGTCAATACAAATGTTCAGCTGATGGGGCAACTATTACTCACTCTTCAGGGTTAAATATTCCGTCATCATGTTCTGCAGCTTGACCACATCCTCGGCAGAGGCCGCCATCGAGCAGAGGCTGGGAAACTGAGAGTAAACACTTCTCTGTGGGGAAGATTCAATCAAAAATTCAAAATGTTCAAGATTCAAGATTCAAGATTCAAACAAAAATTAAATATTTTCAAGGATAAGTATCTCCAACCTTGAGGACATCGGACTTCACTTCGCCCATTATGAAGCTGGCGGCCAGCGATTGAGGCTCCTGGCTCTCTAACGATCGGAGCTGCTGTGAGGCACTCATGCTGGCGGTGCCACTCGTACTGCTTGGGCCACTTGCCACCGGTTGTGGTTTCTCTTGTGTTGGCTGCGAAATCGCGGAAGTCGAAGCAGTGGGCTCCAGCGCCTCCTCTCCGCTATCCAGGCCATCAAGCATAATACCTCCTGCGTTGGGCAACAGAGAAGAGTACGGCGAGCTGCCCAGGATCACGAACGATTCTTCGTCTGACATGGCGTCCGTCGCTGTTTCGCTGATACTACTGCGCGGCACTAATCATCGACGATCTTACGTCTGCGGACAGAGTTTACCTGGGATTCCCCGTTTTAGGAAAATGACTGACGCGCCGCGGCGTTTGAGAAATCGATAAACTTCGCAGATCCGGAGCAGATGTTTTGTTTGGGCTTGCAAACGATTTATGTACAATATAAATGATAAATGTATGTGTAATATGAATGATTCATTTGTCAAATGGGACTTTACACGGCCGCGTCACAATGGGCAAATTCATGAAATTCTTGGAACGGGGCCAAAGCGCAAACCTTATCGCTTTTCCAGCTTGGTTGTTCACAAGGCCAGTAAATCCACACAGCGCACAATTTTCAACTGAAAAATTATTATTCCGCAGTATTAACCTTTTTTATTTTTAACTTAATTCGGTCAGCTGTTTGTGCGGCTGCAATGTGACCGAATTCGTGTTCGAAATATGCACTCAAATCCACTCGATAGATAGATACTCGATAGATTCTTACCCGGGCTGTTTATCGAAATGTAAAATAAAAAATTAATAAAGAAGGCGAAACCAAATTTATTTGCTAAAGATCCGTGATAATTAGGGTGCTTATTCGTTTATTTCAAGTGCCTGCGGAAAATCCCAGCATCATTCATGCAGTGCCAATTAATCCGCCTTTGTGTTGCAGCACGCGGTAAGATTGATGGGCCCCCTGTCCTGAAAAGCTGGTCAAACCTGTTGAATGTCCAGCGAAATTACATCCAATTGTAAGTGCAATTGCCGAAAATCACGGACTCGTGGATTCTATTGCCTCAACCGAGCGTCAGTGCGTTCTGAACCCGCCAAACCGGATTAATTACGCCCCCTGCTCTGGAGAGCATTTCCTTTGTTCGCCGGAGATGTGGGTTAATAAGGCTTTCGCGTGTTAAATATGGGTGTGTGACAAGGAACTGGAGATTGCTTGTGAGCAGCAGCCAGTGCCTGGTGTCTGGCGGAGATGCGACTTTCGTTGTTATTACCATAACCAACCGGTTTCCCCAGTGGGCTTTTTATGCAGAGATCTCCGCGATCACATTTCAGAATTAAAAACGATGGCGGCATTAACGATAATCATCATACGGTTTATTACTCGAGAATCTCTATATTTGATCTTACGGCTAATGCACGCGAATAAATAAAATTAAAGAAAAACTTAAAAACGAATACGGTACGAAATTTCATTAAAGCTCAAGGTTCACACATTCGCTCGAGGATGCCGTGCATCCTTACCATTCAGTCACTTCACTCAAGCACACTGGACTTAGATCTAGGTATTCCTGCTCCGGGGATGGAGTTATCCTTACGCCTGTTGCTGGCGGAACAGACGTCGCTGCACTTGATGGGGCGGCTGCAGGTCGCGCTGCAGGATGGAAGCAAAAGCCTGCTGCTTCAAAGCGCTGATCGTGGCGATCTTGCGGTGCCTGTTGGGCGCCTGGGGGGCTGCGGCCAAGCCCAAACGGAACAGGGGCAGGTCTTCGTCGCGGGGCAGTGGCCGTCGGCTATCCTCCTCCACGGGCGAACCATCCGGGCGCACGCGGACCACATGGGGGCCGGTGAGGAAGGTTTTTGGCGGCTCTCCCGTAAAGGCGGAGGCTATTGGTAGCAGCTCACTGCCGGATGCTGGCTGCCGCGATGGATAACCGTAGGCCATGTCCATGTCCATGGCATACTGATGCTTATGCTCGCCACTGTTGTCGAAGAGTGGATTCGAGTTGGACTGGGACGGGGTCTGGGACTGCGGCAGCTGCTGGCGGGTGAGGATGATCAGCGAAGAAGCGGGCGGTGTAGGCAATGGCTGCTGCTGGATCGGCTGTCTGGTGGTCACCAAGCTGGCTCCGCTGGGATGGTCTCGCATTATCGATGACCAGACTGCGGAAGACAAGAAAGAAGAGAAGAGGCGGCGGTAAGATCTCACGTCTAGCACGTCGCGCTTGTTCACTACGGAAGTTCTGACGCGGAAACCCCAAATCGATCTCCCACGCGATCAGTGCTCCGCAGATAGCGCCTCAAATGGAGGAGGCACTTACTCAGCTCGTTGGCATCGCGCTGATACGGATCGAGGGCCTCCAGCTGGGCGTCGGAGAGCGTCTGCAGCTTAGTGGATCCATAGCCAAGCAGGTTGTGCTTGCAGTGGTTCACCGGCAGCCCTCCGCCCACCGTCGACTTGCAATGCACGCTAACCAGCTGGGCAAAGGTGGAGTACAGGTGCGACATCTGCACAATAAGAAAAACATGTAGTAATTAATATTATTATTTGCATATACATATATTAAATGTAAAGGAAAGAAGATGCAGCAACAGATATACAGTGATTTCTGAATATATTCGTTGATTTGCATTGGAGATTTTCCGACAGCTTCCTCTTAACTATATAAAGTTTTCAGATTTCTTTCTCTGTATTCCCTAAGTACATAGACGAAGAGTTGGGACTGAAGGAGGAGGTATCCATTTCCCAGCGAGTTGGTTACTTGGGAGGGAATTTTGCAATGTGCGTGTGTCAGGCGGGGAAGATGATTGCACTTTCGTTGCACAAAACAAACGAAATGCATTTCGACAGCGCCGGCAGCGGCCTGGGAGTTATTGAGCAACTGCCTTCTCTGCCTCTGACTCCCAGGCGGCCTCTCTTCCAAGTGTGTGCCCCAGTTCGGCCTGGGGCTGGGATGGTTTTATGGTTCAGCGGGCAAAACAGCAGCAGCTCATTGTCTATTCTTCGTGGCTAGCGGAGCGTTGAATGGACTTTTAATTAGCGCCGCCGAATGTTCTACAATATACTCCGAATGACACATCAACCACCGAACTGTGCTTGGTGTGCATGGGGAATTTCTCTAGCCGCCAGGTGACGTCAATCCCGTTGGGCGATAATCAATCGCAGAAACTCCACAGAATCTGGCTCTTCTCACGCATTAGCACCTCTTCTTCAGACAAACAAAACAAACAAATCAGAGCTGCTGCTCGAACAAAGAAAGTAACCAGAATTCGGTCACATACTTGAGCTGGCTTCTCCTCCTTCTCCTCAGATACCCTTGATCCGGTTCCATTAGCTCGCCGAAGAGCTTCATTTGCATTGGCTCGGATTTTTCGGAGGGGGTTTTACAATTTTACGCCGTTTGCATAACAGAGCCACGGAATCAGAGCCAAGTCGGTGGAGCCTCAAAGGGGGGAAGTTGGTTCGCATTACCAATTACGAGTCCGAGTACCGTTACCCATCCAAGCCAAGCCAAGCACAAACGTGTGCAAAATGCAAAAATTCAAAGCACTAAAGTGCAATCGATACGTTCACCGCCCCCTCGTGCTTTTATTCAAATATATTTCGAGTGACAACCCATAAAAAGATTATAAACTTTTTGTTTCTTAACGTTGTTTTCATTCTTTTGTCTGCTGTTTTATGAAATTTTAAACTCATGTGAAGTACGTCAGCAGCGAGTTATCTGATCAGCATTTTTATAGTCCAGTCCCTGGCACAATTAAATAATTAGTCAGAATCGAAAATTTAAGCAAAATGTTAAAAATAATATAAATATATCACAAATAATTTATGGCTTATGAAGCGTGCTAAAAAAAAACAATAAATAATTGCAAAAAGCTTTTGTGGGAGTTGTCAAAGTCACGTACATTAATTTGTTTATATAATATAAGCTTGCGCAGGTATGTAGATTCGAGATTGTAATTCGTTAGCCTTCCAGCTAAGTGACTAAGCCTAATGAAAGCCTGACTGATCTTGGCCTGAAATGTCTGAGATTCTCCGCCGCTCTTGGACGACTTCCTTATAAATATGGGAAACATTCAATTAGCACACGCGGATGAGATTCCCCCCAAAAAAAATAAGAGCCCATTAAGCTGTCTTGTGTGGTCGCTTCCCGAACCACAAATATGGGCGTAACTCCTCATCTTCATCTCCACATCTCCGTCTCCATTCCCAACGGATTCGGCCAGTTCAATAACCTGTTGATATGCGCAGGTTACATTATGAAACATCGAAATTGCCAACGAAAGAAATCCACAAAAAAACACTAGCAACAATATGAAACAACATTTCATAACACACACAAGAAATATATAAATAAGAAAAAAAGACGACGGACAACGGTGAGACGCGCCGCCGTAATGACTCCGGTTCGATTGGGTTTCGGTTCGGAAAAGGGTTCCATTACGAGATTACCCGCCATATCTATCTCTTTCTGTCCCCAGATATCCCAACATATTTTACGTAAAATACAAAAAAGTAATGCGAACATAATTTATTTATTGAAGTTCGAACCGCAAACCGGCTAAACGCGTTTGCACTCATAAAAAATAACAACAAAAACCATAAGAAAGGGCAACAACAAATAAGCTAAGAGACGGCGCTCTAAAATTTTGTTAAGCTGTTGTTTATTTTTGCAATCGAAAATCGAAAAAATCGAAAGCGCTAGAGTAGCATCGAACGGTAAAAACAATAATTAAAAATACAAAAATCTAAACACAAAAAAACAGGAAGCTGAGGCATCCGTCTATAAATAAGTGATCGGTGGCGCAGTGAATTCTAATTAGAAATTTACATTAATTGCAAAACATGAGAGTGTCTATTGCTTTCGCAAATTGCGTCTCTATTTTTCGGCTTCAGCATCGCCACCTAATTGCCTTTTTAGAAATTATTTTCTCATTTGAGCCGCGATCTCTGGCAACTGTGCCGGATGTGGCTTTCAATCACTTCTAGCTGGGATCGGGTTACATTATTCAGGGGCTCCATTGTTTCGGGAGTCCGGAATTTTAAGGCGCAGTTCGCGTGCGCAGCTTGAATTGATGCGCTGCCAGAAAAAGCCAAAAAGATCTAATGACTGGCAAATTGCTATATATAAATTAAAGTCCATCGGCTAATTAATAAGCCAGCAAAAAAGCCAGCAGAGCATCGAAATTATTAATACACAGACGTACATGTGTTTCTCTTGGCATGCGACTTTGGCCCGGTGGAGTTCATTAACCAAAAAACACAAAATAAACAAAAAAGTTAAGAGAAAATTGCCGCAACGTTGTCACGCTTTGTTGCACAAACATTTGTGAAGAAGAAAAGTGAAAAGCTTTATTATTTATTTTGTTTTTTCGTCTCTCCTCACTTTACAGCAATTGGGAATGTAAATTGAAACTGTTGTTTCTCATAAATGGAAATTAATGTTGGCTTTTAGGCTCTACTGCGCTCGGAATTTTGGGGGATTGGAGGAGTCGTCTGCAGGGTTTGTCTGATTAATAGTGGCTATATTAAACCGAAAAATAATACCAATTTAAAATGGTTAAGCGCTTGTCAAACATGAACATTTAGTGGTAATATAATGAATACTATTTTGTTAATAAATAACATGAGATAATAATGAAATTTACTTTCTGCTTTTCTGTTTTAAGTCCAAAGCATTAAGAAATCGCACAGGGAGATAGGTAAATTGTAAAACGGAAAACTGGCCATTTGCAACAAAGAGGTCTGAATGCCAAAGGTTAAAAATGTCTTTTATTAACTCTGATGCCAAAAGTAAGGCTATTCTGGTTTGTATTATCATTTATTTATATTGTTTTTCTATTAGAATAAAATAATTTAAGAATATTTTGGTAAATTTCGGAAGATCATAGTTTAAGGTCCAGTTTTAAGTTCAAACTATGCCAACAAGTTACTTTATCTTCTACTTTTTCTTAAGGGCGTTCACATTTCTTTTGCGTTCAGAATTCCTTTAAAGTTGTATTTTATAACATCCACATGAGTGTCATTCAAGAAACTTGTTCACAAATGTCCCTTAAGTTATAGGCATAATTAGATAGATTTAGCGAAATTCTAATCAGACCCAAAACTCAGATGCATATTTTTTTAAGGTGATGGAAATCAAGGATTGTAACTAAAGGAAACTTTGTTATTTTCTTTGAAATTCCCAAAATGCTAACTTCCGAACACTGCAAGCATAACCTTTCTCGCAGACTCTTCCCCATCTGTTATAAAACCAACTTGCTTGCACATATTTTTTGGCAACATTGTTTTATTTTTTTTTTTTTGTATAGCGATCGCCGATGACTCGCCTCGAACACGCTCGACAAATCGCGTGAGGTCTGGACAAGTGGCAGCCAGACCAAAAAAGACCGGATACCGGTATTCCTCTGGCGATGGCCATCGGCTGGCTGTGTTGCCATTATCATCGCTGGGCAATTGTGGGTTTCTGATAACGCCCAGCACGAGCAATGTCAAGATCGCACTTCGCAGGCGTCTATTTATGCCAAGGACCGTTCTTCTTCAGCTCGAGTGGAGCTGTCGCTGTAGCTGTTGGCTTTTAGCTGTACCTTGTATGTTGGTTACGATGCCAATCTGGTACAGTTATGCTAATGAGCCATCGAATACCGCTCGCTGACTTTGAACCGTCTTGTCGCCATTCAAATTCCATATTCCATATTCCATATTCATTTCGATTGTCTTCGCGGCGGACGACAACTTCGGCAAACAGAAGCGGCGGCAAAGCGCCGTTAATATGCGAACTCATTGAAGTTATCACAACAATCAGCATATCCATATCAATATGCCCGTAAATATCAATATCGTTATTAATGGCGATTATGCTCGGCTGATCAGCTATTCAGCGCTGCGCTAGATTCGATCTGAGGCACAGACGCTGCCTCAGCACTCGACACTCGACTCGACAGATGCGCAATGCCAAGGACACCAGAGGCCGGTGCTAACGAGGCGTATGCTTAATACCCAGCCGGTCAACGCGGCGTATACGCAACCTGTGATTGCAAGCTGCTGTTGTCGTCGTCGTCTCTGTCTCTTTCTCTTACCTTTTCGTTGCGGGTCAAAAACTCCCAAATGGGTATGGCCGACGAGGAGCTCATTTGCATGGCAAAGGCGCCCAACAGGCAGCAGGCCAAGATCACTTTCGCCGCACTCGTCATGGTGGCTGATGGCTTTATGTGCTCCCGAAAGGGTTCCGCGGGGTCCGTATGCCGTGATCCGTAACTGGGGTCACTTACACGCTCTCGTTGTGTAACCTTTTGAGCGGCGACTTTCTTTTTTTTAATGCAGGGCCCCAATAAAAACGCTTTTGTGGCCGCTTGATGGATTGGATTATCACTCCGGAATAGACTTTCTTTTGTCCGACGCACTTTAATTGAATTAGCCGAAACAACGAGCGTGGCCAATTTGTATTATTTTTATGTTTTTTTTTTCGGCCGTACGTGTGTAGAGTTCGCCTCAGCTTGAAACGCAAAAGCTTGTTTCACACATCCATCGATCGTGGGCCGGAGCGGGGCTTTGTTTTATTTTTATCGATCAGCGTTCACGAAAACGAAAAGCGAATTCCAAGCGGATGGGAAGCAGAGCGCCAAATAGAGCTGAAAACACAACCGATCGCGGCAAAGTTTGGGGAAGTCGTCTTTGAACGGAGCGATCGCCACTCTCGTATTTATACTCTGAGCGCGGCTTGGCGCCGAGAGAGCTCCAAAAAGCTGAGAGACTGGAGAGAGGGCTAGCGATCGGCGGAGCCCCAAAAGCCCCCCAAAGCCAGGGAGAGCAAGCAATTAGCAGAGCAAAAAAGCAAGGGAGAGAGGCGGCAGCAGAGAGCAAAGAGGGGCGTAACTTTGTGAAATGTTAAGAAAAAAGGGGATTGAAATTTTTTATGAAAACAATTTTTTTGACTAACGAAGAAAGAGATATAAAAGAAATTGTATACTCCAAATCTAAAAAAAAAAAAATCAAATTAATTTATTATTGCTTTTGGTTATCCTTGAACAATTTTTTGTCATAAAAACATTTTCAAAAAAACACGAAAAATATAAGGATGCAATACATAAATGATATCCACATACTTCTACCATGCAACTTTGGATATTTTATTTTATTTGATAAAAGGCCTAAAAGTAATAAAATAAACATCAAAATGTCATCACCTTCAAGCCAATTTTAATGGACTTCGGTTTTTGTATTCTTTGTGACATGGAGGGAGGGAAAGCAGTGGAGAGTGACTCATTTCGTTATTAGAACTGCTAATTTATTGCCAAAATTAAGCTAGTTTATATCTTTTTTAATAGCTTAAGAAGAAAGGTTTACGCATTTTGTGGTTAAGACCAAGCTAATTAAATGGCAAGTCCCCTTGCCATTTTTCCGGGTACGCCTCTGAGAAAATCCCCAGCAAACTTGTTCCTACGCCTTGCAATGGAAATAGAAATTGAAAAACAAAGTAAACAATCGAAAATACCAAAAGCAATAACAACATAAAGCATAGGGGGGGCATTTGCAAAAATTTCAAAGTCAAGTTTGCGTCGTCATCGCGTCTGCTTGGAGCCCGGTGTATCCGAGAGTTTCTGAGCCCGGCTTGTAACTTATAATTGTTTATTGACTTTGGAGATAACTAAATTCGCGAATTCTGGGCAACAATAAAAATAATGACAATGGCATGTCGAATATTTAACAGCGCAACGCTAATTAAAAAAAATATACACATCAAGAATCCTAATATGCGACGGCGCCGCGATCCTGTTTGCGTATTCAATTTGGATATTGATGTGGATCTCCGTCTCCAGATCGGTTAATTCAGTTACGCGGTGGTCAAGGGGGAGTAGAAAGCAAATAAAATGCGATCGCTGGAATTTCCTAACATCAGCGAGAACCATAAATTTGATAAGGCCAGCGCCGAGTGCTCCATTGAGTCATTTCGCGAAAGGCGAAAGCCGTTGGGTTGTTGACACGCCAGATTACGATGCAGAGTGGACCTGGAGATCGGGACCTGAATCTGTCAAAGAAGCGCCGTTAATGCGCTGCTCCCAATATCAATCCGAATTCCATTGTCATTGTCATTGCCATTCCCTTCCGGGGATGCGATAACAAAAGGCTCTGCTCCAGTCTGTGAGGGATGGTTCCTGGGATTCTCTGTGATTTATTTGTATTTAATTTTTTTTATATTTTTAAAATTCTTTAATTTATTTTGTTGCTTAAATGTTTAAATATTAAAATCAATGTTGTATTGTTCCCATATTCAGAAATATTATGGTTCTGTATGATTTTGTTCTTCAAAAAATTCTCCTCACAGGTGATTGTACTTCAGGAAGTTACGGTCGTAGGGACTGCCGCCGCCGTACAAATCTCGATCCTCGTTGTTGCTGTACATCATAAAGGCTGGATTTTGGTCGCCGCCTTCACCAAAGATCGGCACGTAGCTGCCGAGACTAAGGGTCTGCTTCAGGTGGTGATCCGGCCGGCGACCCAGCTGAATAACTTTACCGTAGAGATCGGAGTCTGCCTGCAGGGCGCGATCAAAGTCCTTCCAGTGAACAAACTTCACCTGTTCGCTGGGAATCGCATTGTTGTCGAGCAACTCAATCAGGGTATTCGAGTTTACGGGCTGCACCACATTCAGCTCCTGCTCCTTTCCGACTAAATCCCCAGAGGGTAAACGCCGCTTGCTGGGTGACACATCTAGATCCCATAGCCAGGCCATAAGAGGAGTCACAGAGCTCTGAAAGAGATTCATAGGTTGATTGAAGTCCTTAGAGGACGCATAGTATTTAAACTCTCACCTGATCGCTGCGTCCTATGCGGGGAATGGTCTTTAAGTTCTTCATGGCAAAGCTCTCGGCTCGCTTGCCGAGACGGGGTACGTTCTTGGTGATCTTCAGGAAGAATCCAGGACTATCATCCGCCTTGCTGATGGTCACGATAGCCACCAGGAGTAAGGAAGCCAGAAGAGTTAAGGATCTCATGGTGATGCTACTCACACTTGACCTGATGGCTACACCGAAGTGGAGGGTTTTTATATACCGAAGTAAACCCTCATTTGGAAGCCAGAGAAATGCGATCCCTTAGGCTAGGTTCAGATAAGGTGCAGAGTGGTTGACCCAAAGAAATGCGGGAATTAGCATTATCGATTCGGTATGCGAGGTTCAGAAAAGTAGCAGAGTCGAATGGTTGACCTAAATACATATTTCAATTATCAGAAACAATTACCGAGCTTAAGCTTAAATACTTAAAATTTCTGAATAAGATTACAGCTCCAGTCCGTTCGTCCATCGTCGGGGAAATTTAAACCATATTTATTTTAATATACTTATGATATCAACTTTATTACGATAAATAAATATATATGTAAACAATTAAGGAAATTAGAAAATGGTTTCTGGTTTAGCGAAACGACTAAATCAGCGAGCTTTGCGACCATTGGGCCACCTCCGTGGGTAACGCTTGGTAGCGTTGCACCGCCTGCTGGATCTGCCCGTAGGTCAGTGCCATTTTGTGCATTTCAAACTCCTTCTGTACCTTGCCCGAACCGCTACTGGAGCCGCTGGAGAGCGGCAGGATCAGCTCGCCAATGCGCAGGTGCTCAAAGGCCTTTAGTACAATGGACCGTTCCACACCCTGCATCGTTGTGGACACCTTGGCAAACTTGGAGAAACGGGCGAAGATTATCTCAAAGTTGAAGGGATCGCGGTCGTAGATCTCTGAGTGATGCTTTATGGCAATAATGAGGCAGAGCTCCAAAACGGACAAGCCGCAGAGCAGCTCGACTTTATCGTCGCATTCGTACTGCGAGGCCAGAGCTGCCATTTGGTCGGCGGTGATGTGCGGCGACTCCTCACGTAGCTGGGCCACCAAACGGAAAAGGAAATTCTTAAGGAAGGCCTCGCTGATGTCGAAGTCGTAGAGCGTTTGCAGAGTGCGCTGGGCGGGCTGAGAGGCCAACACCTTGGCCAACTGCTTGTTCCAACCATCCCGAAATCTAGAGTCAAACGTGTACGATGTGGGGTCAAAGTGGCGACGGCCAAAGCTGAGGGCCTCCGATCGTAACATATGGAGGCTGTTTACGCGCTCCGCCGTGGATTTTAGCGAGCTGTTGCTGGGCAGGGAGAGCAGCTCCTGACACAGAGCCGCGTACTGTTCAAACTGATCCGAGCTCGGGAAAAGGAAGACCTGACGGTGCGAGAAGCGCGACTTAACACGCTTCTCCAGCAGCTCGATCACGTCCAGGCGGCAGGTAACGCCCAGGACGCAAATAGGGGCCTGAGCGGACTGGGACACGTCGAAAAGGTTGTACAATAGCGTCTGGTTGTGGTGCGTACAGAACAAGTCGAACTCCTCGAGCAGGAAGACCACGCTCTTTGCGCGCTTTCCCCCCGACTTGAGGCACTGCAGCAGGAAGGCCAGGTTTTCAGCAAACGAGCCGAAAACCTTCCCATCCGCCGCATTCTCCAATCGCATCTGCACTGTGATCGACTTGAGTGCCAGACGGTCGTCCGTGTGCAGGTTACCATCCAAATGCACGATTAGCGTGTTGTCCACGAAAGCCTTGTTGTCCAGCAGATCGGTCAGCACAGCATTGATGAGCTGTTTGGGCAGAGGCGGGTTTATTAGGCATATTTTCACTATGTTTCTCCTTACTCACCGTGGTCTTGCCGGCTCCGCGCGGCCCAATGAGCAGCAGGGAATTCGACTCGCCCATTTCCGCCGTGCGTTGCAGCAGCTGGCGCACATTAGAGCGCTCCTCTGCGTAGCCCCGAAGCGTTGTGTAGTCCCGCTGCAGGCGTTCCTTGAGAAAGCGCCGTGCCTTGACGAACTCCTGCACGGCCTCAGGCATTGTTTGTTTATTGTTTATTATTTCGGAAGCACAATTCGCGCGCGAAAGCCCAGTGTGGCCGATTGGTTTTCTGTTCATAATGTTCCAGTCATCTGGTCACTCAAATAATAGCCAGAAGATCGTTGAGATTGTTTTTCGATTACTGCTATCGATTTTAATGGTGGGAGACTTTGCGAACACTATTTAAACGGCGAACAATTTTAAAACCAATGACATCCTTGGGGAAATAGAAAGATTGTGTGAAATTAAATCCAAAACATTTTATGCGGGCACTTTATATTGGTTTAATTTATTTTCACTAAATATTGCATTGAGTGATTAGACTTACAATTATACATATAAATAAATATATTTAGAATAATTTAAGCGTAATGACGACGACGACAGACAAAACAAATTACGCTACGCACTATATTTAATATATATTCTCGCGGGGTATAACTTTTACGCTTTAATTAATACATGCACATATTCGCTACGTATGTAGTTCGCTTAATCGAGAGTTCTTTTTAATAATTAGAATGCACTTTTGCAATGAAGTAACTGTGTCTATTAAGAGAAGTTCATCACGGGAAAGTACTTTCCCAGCCGTCGGATTTTTTTCATGGTGACAAAGCATTTAGAGCCGGTTGTTACATGTATTGCTTTGGTAAGGCTTTTATCCTCCAAAATCAAGTCGATCTGCTCGATTGAGTTCAGATTATAAATATCTTTTGGTGTTTCGTTGGACTTCTTGCCGTTGGCCTTCTGGCCGATGTGGTTGTGCTTGTGGCTGTGATTCTGATTGTGATTCTGATTGAAGTTCCTACTAAGATTGGTGTTGTTATTTAAATATTGCTCTAGTTGAAGCGTAGCTTTGGCTGCATTCAAAGTATTCATGATTTGGTCCGTGGCATCGTCAGCCTCCTCGTCGTACTCGTACTCCTCCTTGGTTTCGGCAACTGAGAATGTGCTGGAGGTGTTCAGGTTGAGTAGTGAATATCTGTGATCGATATGTTGAGTGGACGCCGCCACCTCGCTTTCCACGTAGCAGCGATGGCGCATCTCGTACTCCTGAGCCTCTGTGATGCGGTCCAGCGACTGGCTTTCGCGCATGCGCCGTCTCCGGGTCGTCGTCGATGTTGCTGTTGTAGCTGTTATGGTGCTCTCTGCTAGCTGCTGCTTCTCAGCCTGGGAATGCTTGTCAACATGATCCTTGTGCTGTTTCCGGCTCTTTTGGGTGTGAGATTTGCGGTTTTCCTCAGATTTGTTTGGCTAAATTTCAAATGTTATGTTTAAAATACTTTTTATGCTATAACGTAAACTAACCTCCTTGTACTGCGATTGTCCCTCCTTCTTGCCGCTTACGGAGCCGCTTTTCGAGATAAAATTGGCCGCACCGCTGGTCGAGCCGGGCGGCGGATACAGCTGATCCTGCGAGTCGCTGGAGTCGTCATGCGAGTCCCTCCGATGCATACGAAACCGGACGGGCGTGTCACCCACAAACTTGTTGATCTTCTTCTTGTTACGCGTCTTGGTGTCATCGTCGGAGGCCTCTGAGCTGCTGCAGGACGGTGTTCGTATCTTGTTAAGCTTTGTGCGTCGGTGCGTGAGCACGGGATTCTTGCTGCTGCTGGGTAGCGGCTTCAGCTTTCCAATCTCCAGCTCCTTGAGACCACTCAGCGTGTCCTCATCGTCTATCTTGGCACTCTTCTCCATCTGCTTGAGCTTCTGGGCCAGCGTCGCGTCCACAGAGACAACTATCTTTGTGCGAGAATTACTTGGCACGCCGCAGGTGGCAAACTGCTGGCCCACAGATTGATTTACGAGCTGTTCCGGGCTGGATTGCTCGATACTGTCGATGTTCGTGGGCTCTCGCCGCGATGCCGACACCTTTAACTCGTTGCCTATGCCCGAGCACTCAGTTGCAGACGACTCCTCCTCGTCCTCCTCCCGCACAATGCTGCACTTGCGACTTCGTTTATCCTGTACAAATAAGTGCGCATAATTAGATTCCTTGGCGGTAAGCGAAGTAACTAATTAACTTACTGGCTTGCCTCCATCGTTCGCGAACTGGGCAGCGGGCGTCACGTTAATGCTGATAGGTACTCCTCCTTTGGGGGTATCTGTGGTTGGACTTGGCTTCTCAGGCACTGGCTTGCGACTGGGGTCTCCCGCTCTAATTAAGCAATTGTGTTGAGAGATGGAATCCTAATGCTTTTTTAATAACTCACTTTATGCTGGGATCTCCGGGGGGCCTTTGCTTTTGAGCCATCTCCTCACGCCGCCGTCGCAGGCGCAACTCGGCCAGCAGGAAGTATGTGGCCGTTATGTGATTGTACTTGTTTTTGTCGAGAGCCCTGAAATGATGAAGATGCTGTATTAGTCAGAAACACATACTCACTTACTACTCACTGCAGAATCTCTTCCTTGGACGCAATATTTCCATTTATCATTTTCTGTACGATAAAGGTATGATCCTCTTCGCCCAACTGCTGGCGGCTGACCAAAGGCAGAATGTGTTCAGTGGTGGAGGAGTCGGGCTCATCGATTGCCTGCAGCCAGGCGGAGGAGGCGATTTCCTCGACGGTTGCCCGCTTCTTGGGATCCCGCACCAGCATCGAGCCAATTAGGTTCCGGCAATCTGTGGATACGTGCGACGGCACCGTGTACTTGCAATCCATGATCATGGTTAAAGTTTCCGAGTCGTTGGCCTTCTCAAAGGGAGCTTGTCCACAAACCAGCATGTACAGGATGACGCCTAATGACCAAATGTCTGCGGAAGACATATAAATCGGTTACTACCAAGACATAAAATGATTCGTAAATGATTAGACTTACCCACGGCAGGTGCATCATAGGAGTCGCCCAGCAGAATCTCAGGGGCCGAGTAGGCCAAGCTACCGCAAAAAGTCTCCAGCTTCTGGCCCGGCGAGAACTTGTTGCTGAACCCAAAGTCGGTGAGCTTAACTAGGCCCAGCTTTTCGAAAAACACCACGTTCTCCGGCTTCAGGTCCCTGTAGATGTGTGATGTGTGTGAGCGGATTGGATTGAAAACAACAGGTTACGTAAATTAGTGATCGGCGCATAGCTCGGTGGCGCATTATCAGCTGGAGCGCGCTCTCCCTCACCTGTGAACCACGTGCAGCTGATGGCAGTACGTGATAGCACGTAGGATTTGGCGAAAGTATTTGCGGGCCAAATCCTCGCTGAGCCCGGCGTCGTGCTTCATTATATAATCGTATAGATCCCCGCCGTCGCCCAGCTCCAGCACCAGGTACAGCTTGGTCTGCGTGTCAATAACCTCGTACAGTCGCACGACATTCGGATGCTGCACCAGCTTCATGCATCTGCGGGGGAGGATACGGGAAATCCTTAATTAGTACACAGTTACTAATACAAAACAGACAACCCCTACTCACCTAACTTCCTGGAACAGATGCGCTTTGGACACCTCGTCTAGCTTGGTCTTGTCCACCACTTTGACCGCCACCTTGGCACCGGTGAAGACGTGCCGCGCCAGCTTCACCACAGCAAAGTGTCCAGATCCCAGAGTCTCCTCCAGATCATAGAGCCCGGCGATCTTGCCGTCACTCACCCCGCCAACGGGCTGCGTTTCCAGCGTCATAATGGCACTCCTTGGCACTCTTCCAACAACGGGCTGCGAGTTGCGGCACAACTATCCGCGATTAGCTAAAACTATAATTATAGTGTTTAATGCGGACAAACTGCTGGGCATTCGGGTTTCGTGTGCTGCTATATGAACGGGGTTTTGATGTAATAGGTGCTGCCCTAAATGGCGAGGGGAGCGAGAAGTCCACCTGAACCATCGGGAAAGTTTTCGGTCAGCTCTCAATAATTGATTCACTCAGTATCTGTAGTTATGTTTGAAGTTTTTTTCGTGTGCAGGAGTAGGCCAAGCACAGGGCTGTTATTACACAAGGGTAAGGCAGGGCTGTTACCGTTTGCAGGGAATCTCCGCCAGCGCCAGCCGATGAAGGGAAAACTACGAAGCGCGGCCCATTCCGCGAGGGGGGCGACTTAACCTGGCCTCTCACTGGCCGCTCGAACGTCTCGCACTGAATACTTGGTTCTTATCACACATGAAAATGCTTACTTAGACTTTTTGTATACACATTTTCGACTATTTTCTGCGTTTTTTTTTTCTGAATTTTAATTTGTGTGACCGAGTGTATCAAAGTTGGGGAGGCTCGGAAACGAAGACGCATCGATTAGAAGATTTTTGGTATTCTTGCTAAGAATTAGAAGCCACACTTTTTATTTAAACAGCATTTATGGGGAATTCCCCTCCATTATCCGGATACGCTGACATCGGAAGCACGAGAGCTGAGTTGGAAAAAGCAAGAGAAATAAGATAATACAGTAGCCGGTGTGTCGACAGTCTGGCAACACGGTCTTTCTTATACGAACTTACAATTTAAAACATTTTCTACATATTTTGCAAGAAAACACGTTTTGCAATACACGAACGGTAATGGAAAGCAGTTGGGTACGCGGAGACATATTTCCGTGCAGAGGAGTCCTAGAAAGTGTGACCAGCTGGAGGCATGCAGATAATGCGTTCTTTTGCCGGCCTCTTCTGCGAGACAGTTCGGTATTCCGGGCAGATAGAGAGTCGGGCAGTCAACATTTCCAAGGCACTCATCATCCCAAATCAAAATTCTGTATAAAAATATCAATAAAAAGGAACCAAGTCGAGTTCGGAGATATAATGAGTGTGAGTCCCAACCCACATCAGAACAGCCCAGATGTAGACCCACACAGCCGCGCCGCAAACTGCGATCTGGGGCACAAGGTGAGCTGAGTAGTGGTGCTCCGCTCCGGGGAACTGTCCCTTTCGTTTGCATTGTTTTGGAGTCGCCTATTACATGACTTTCGATTTTCTCCGTGACAGCTAGCGAATGGCCGTGCGATGAGCGACTCGCGGGGCAGCCGTTGCCTCGACCAAGTCTTCAGCGGATCGCTCAACTCGCTGGCCAGGAAGGAGGAAGGGGAGGAGGATGCAAAGGTCTTGGGCCCGGGACCAGGCACGGGTCGCGTGGGTCTCCAGAACATCGCTAACACCTGCTACATGAACTCGGCGCTGCAGGCGTTGAGCAACCTGCCGCCCATGACGCACTACTTCATCAACTGCAGCGAGCTGGTGGAGTACATTGCGGACCAGAGCGTCCGTCGCTGCAAGCCCGCTGGCCTGGCCAAGAGCTATCGTCGCCTGATGCAGGATATTTGGCAGGAAGTAGACGGACCAAAAGGTTCTGCATCATCCTCCCGCTGATAGCTGGAAAACCTACTAAAGTTTGCGATTTTGCAGAGTCCGTTGCTCCGCGGGGCATTTTGTACGGCATTCGGTCGGTGCATCCCATGTTCAGGGGTTACCAGCAACACGACACCCAGGAGTTTCTCCGCTGCTTCATGGACCAGCTACACGAGGAGCTCACAGAGCAGGTATCCATGATGCCACAGACCCAGCAACAGCAGCCAAACGAGACGGACGACGACAACGAGGATGAGGCGGCTCATGCCTCGCTAACACCAACTGCTTCCGAGAGCGAGTACGACACATGTGAGAGCAGCATGTCGGAGCGCTCGGCGGAGGTGCTGCTCAAGACGGAGTACTTTGTGACACCGCGTCGGACAAACAGCACCAGCGGCACCCTTCCGGATGCTCACCCAGCGCAGCAGCAACAGCCAAATGGATCTACAGCAGAACAGAAACCTGTGGAGTCCGCACGCTCCATAATTAGCGACGTGTTCGACGGGAAGCTCTTGTCTTCTGTACAGTGCCTCACCTGCGATCGGGTGTCCACGCGCGAGGAGACATTCCAGGACCTATCGCTGCCCATTCCCAACCGCGACTTTCTCAACGTTCTGCACCAGACGCACAGCTTGAGTGTGCAGAGCCTGAATGCCGCCGAGACAACCGCAAGGAGCAACGAAGGCTGGCTGGCCTGGATGTGGAATATGTTACGCTCGTGGATTTATGGACCCTCGGTGACGCTCTACGATTGCATGGCCAGCTTCTTTAGTGCCGACGAGCTCAAAGGGGACAACATGTACAGGTGAGAGAAAGAGATAATTGCGAGATGAACAGAACTTAGATTCCCTTTTCCTCTTAGCTGCGAGCGTTGTAACAAGCTGCGCACAGGCATCAAGTACTCCAAAGTGCTCACCCTGCCCGAGGTGTTGTGCATCCATTTGAAGCGGTTTCGGCACGATCTGTCCTACAGCACGAAAATCTCGTCAGACGTCTACTTTCCTCTGGAGGGCTTCGATATGCGGCCCTACATCCACAAGGACTGCCGCAGCCAAGTGCCCATCTACAATTTGTCGTCTGTGATCTGTCACCACGGCACAGTGGGCGGTGGCCACTATACCTGCTATGCCCGCAACGCGCTCAACGGACGATGGTACGAGTTCGACGATCACTACGTGAACGAAGTTACCCCGGAGACGGTGCAGACCTGTCAGGCGTACGTGCTCTTTTACCAGAAGCACAACCCCCAGATGAAGCTGGTGCGGGAGACGGCAATGAGTTTGTCCACCACACATCCGCTGTGCGACTCCGACATCCAGTTTTATGTCACTCGAGAGTGGTTGTCGCGACTAGCCACTTTCTCGGAGCCGGGGCCCATCAACAACCAGGAGATGCTCTGCCCGCACGGCGGCATTCTACATTCCAAGGCGGACCTGATCAGCCAGATAGCGGTGCCCATCTCCCAGCCGCTGTGGGACTATCTCTACCGGACATTTGGCGGCGGACCGGCTGTGAACATCATGTTCGAGTGCGAGATCTGCAAGCGGGCGGCGGAGACACTGGCGCGCCGTCAGCAGTACGAACTGAACGAGTTCACCAAGTACAATGGGCTGCAGAACGAGTACGATGCGATGGCAATCTATGCCATCGCCATGCCCTGGCTGCGCTCGTGGCAGCAGTTTTCGCGCGGCAAGACCCACAAGGAGCCGGGACCGATAGCCAACGAGGGCATCGCTGCACCCATGGAAACGGGTTCGCTAAATGGCTCCGTGGCCGCAGCCGTGAGCTGCGTGCGATTGGGTTCAGACTATGCCCAACTCAACGCCCGTTTGTGGCGATTTTTGCATAACATCTACGGCGGCGGACCTGAGATCATGCTGCGACAGGCTCTCTCCGACGAAGAAGATGACGCGGGAGAGATTGAAATCATCGATCAGGACGATGAGTGCGACGATGACGTGGACCAGAATCAGGAGGAGCAAGTGGAGGACGTTGTCGTGCAAGAGCAGGATGCAATTGCGACTGCTGATTATCAGCACAATCATTCCGACACCGAAAGCAACTTGGGACGACGCAATACGCCGAGTCCAACCAACAGTTCCAGGCAAAGTCCGACGACCAAGCGTCAGTCCGAGGATGCGGAGGCGGAGTCGGATTTGCAGCCAAGTAGTCCAAAGTCTAAGCACCACAGGTCGAAGGTTAAGGTCTCGGCCATGCGTTTGAATATGCGTAAGAAGGCCAAGCGGCATCACAGCGCCTACAAGCAGCACGCCGAAATGTTTGGCGCTAAAGGTGAGCTTACCATGCTTAATCATTAAAACTAGTTTATTTCATTTTCATATTATTCAGGACTCTACAATGCCAACACGCAGGCCGATCCTCTGGCGGCCGAGCTTAACGATAAGGACAAGAGCAAGGAGCGGACTATTGCATTTTCAAGCGACTACAGCTTACCCATCTCGATACCATTCCAAAGCGACAATTTCCAGGTGAACGGCGTTCACGAGAAGGGCGTGCGCGACAAGGGAGGCAAGCTGCTGCGGAACGGCACCAGGACCGGCAGCGACGCAACCAACAACAACAAGGAGAACGTGACGCTGCAAAAGTTCGTGACGCTGCGCGAGGCGAATGGGCCGAGCGACGAGACTGACATTTGATCGACGGATCAGCCAGCGGATCAAGCCGGAACAGAAGGAGCTGGTGATGTCCCTGAGCCGCCGATTCGCAGGCCCACGAAAGCCAAGTTTAGGCGTAAACGAAAGCGTTATTAGTTTAATACCTCAGTGTTTGTTTTTGGTTGGGTTTGAGGCTGGAGGCTGGAGGCTGGAGGTTATCTAAGCTATGTAAAAATGTATTTATAAATTAATCGTATTGCCATTCCCCTTAGTCCCGGCGCCCTACCAGTTTACGTTGTCCTGGCTCAGCTTGGCCCAGGACCGACCTTTGTATATATATAGGATATAAATATATATATGTGTGGGAGTGTGATTTAAGTTGGTGTAAAACATAGAGAATAAATCGTAGAGAACATGGTCAGAAACAAAAAAAAAATCAATCCCTAGTTTAATTTTATTACGGAGGCCGCCTCGCAGCATTGGTCCACTCCACGACGCCGACGACGACGGCGACGGCTATTTATAGAGAGCCGAAGAAGCCAGAGCACGGCAGCAGAGCAGAGCAGAGCAGATGTCGGTTGTATGCTGCTCTTCTGCCACTGGCCCAGTTCAAAGAGACTCAGCGAGGCGTGCGGAGGTGGATGCATGCACATCTAGCGACTAGACCCTCTCTCTAGCTGAACGAAAACCACCTCTTTATTTTTTTGGTATTATTGATTGTGCCGTGCCGTGCCGCAGCCTCCGCCGAGATGAATCCGTGCCATGTGTGCCAAGAGCCCACAAAGAATAAGTGCTCCAACTGCAACCAGGTGTCCTACTGCAGTGTCCAGCATCAGAAGCAGGACTGGAAGACGCACAAGCCCAGCTGCCATCCATTCAAGGTGCGTTCCCCTATATCCCAGTGATGACCCAACATAACCTCAACCCACCGCCTGCAGATAGCCCACAATGAGCAGCTGGGCCGGCATCTGGTGGCCACACGAACCATCAAGCCGTACGAGATCATCCTGAAAGAGGCTCCTCTGATGCGTGGACCCTCCCAGATTTCCGCACCCGTTTGCTTGGGCTGCCTGAACTCCATAGAGGCGGACGATCACATCGAGTGCGCGGAGTGCGGCTGGCCTTTGTGCGGGCCCGAATGCAAGTCCCTGGATGAGCACAAGGCCGAGTGTGGCCTAACCAAGGATCGGGGCGACAAGGTTAATGTGACGGAGTTCAACGGGCCACATCCCCTCTACACTTGCCTGAGCACCGTGCGGTGTCTGCTCATTGGCGAGACGAGTCCGGAGAAGGCGAGCAAGTTCCAGGAGCTGGAGTCGCTGGAGTCCACCAGAAGGGGCTCCAACCAATGGAAGGCGGATCTGGCCAGCATCGGGCAGTTTATACCAAAGTAGGTATTCATTGGAAAGGAATAAACATCCGATAAGGTGTGTTAAAGGGAAAACATGATTACATCCCAAGGTAGAAGAGAGCTTTAAATAAAAGTACTGTAAAAATATGGAACACTAATCGAATATAGAAATAGATCGAAAATTTGACTTCCTTATATGTACATACATTTATGGAAAGAACAAGGTGTAAGGCGTAAGGTGTAATAAATCTTATCTTATCTTGAAAGGCACTCCGTCCGTTAGCTTGTTACCATAAATATCAAACAATTCCAAAATTAAGCAGCAATTAAAACTTTTACTCTCCTATAAAGCCTTTCCAGTTTATAATTTGTAGTAAACCTTTTAGCTTTTCATCCGCAAGACTAATTTTTCATTCATAAAACCTTCCCAAAGCTGTGGAAGCTCGACTGCCCACTTCATATTACGAAATAAACCGCAATAAACTTATCGCAGTTCAACGAAATTAACAAAATTTATTAATAAATCTATTGATAAGATATAATTTGGAAAGTAATATAATCACTTCCTTAAACATCGGCAGATTCTTCAAGACCCAGAAATTCAGCGAGGAAGAGATCATGCGAGCAGTTGGTGCCCTGCAGATCAATGGACACGAAGTGCCCATATCGGATCCACCGCATGTGGCTGTCTTTTACACTGCCTCCTTCACGGAGAACTCCTGCCTGCCCAATCTGGCCAAGAGCTTCAACAAGAATGGCCACTGCATCCTGTGGGCACCGCGGGAGATCAAGAAGAACGAACATCTAAGCATTTGCTACTCGGACGCCGTGTGGGGCACCGCCGATCGCCAGCGCCATCTGATGCAGACGAAGCTCTTCAAGTGCACTTGCGTGCGATGTGTGGATATCACCGAGCTGGACACCAATTACAGTGCCATCAAGTGCGAGGATCGGAAGTGCGGTGGACTTATGCTGCCTATAAAGGCGGATGACTGGAACGGCAGTTGGCGGTGGGTATTCGTATGCTTTCAATTAAGAATTAAGGTGTTCTAAACCTCATCTCCCACAGGTGCCGTGAGTGCCACAAACAGGTGCAGAAGCACTACGTAGAGCGCATTTTGGAGCGAGCTGGTCAGGATATCCACAGCATGGAAAAGAATGTTGAAAGTGGTTTAAAGTAAGTACATTGAAGAGCTGTTAACCTTTATTTTTTTTTTAAATAAATAAGAAGTAGTATGATGAAATATCTACCAATAGATCCCTGAAACAAACTCATTTTTCCCAACCTATCCTCCTTAACTTCACAGATACCTCAAGCACTATGAAAAGTGGCTGCCGCCGCAGCACTATCATATGAGTGAGATCAAAATCCTGCTGGTCCAACTACTGGCCAAGGATCAGCAGGAGCTAATGGTGATCCCCGACGACCGTCTGCTGTTGAAACTACAATTCGCTCGCGAGCTCATTGAGTTGTACGAGATAATAGCGCCGTGTAAGTGTGTTATTGTCGATTATCAAGTATACGCACCGTTATCTCAAGTGCCTATTTGTATTTGTTTCTTTTTTTTTGTTATACAGGCGAAGTTCGCATGCTCGGCACGCTTTGCTTCGAGCTGCACTCGGCTATTGCCGAGCAGACACGGCGCGTGGCTCTGGAAACGAGCCTGTCGCCCAAGGACCGGCTAGAGGAATCCCTATTCTATGTGGACAAGTGCGTCAATTATTTGCAGTACGAGTCGGACATCTTTGTCGAGGGTCACATGCTCAAGCAGGCCAAGATTAATCGCGATGCCTTGCGCATGGTCACCAGGATCTCCTAAGAGATCAGATGAATCCACTCATAAAAACAAAGCCTGTATTGAAATTACCAATAAATTGCCTTAACTGGATCCCGCCAATTGTCATTAAAAGCTTGATGAATAGCATACAATTTGTCCAGTCATGTCATCAGTCACGGGTCCAACGTCATCAGTTGCTGCCCCATTAGATCTATATGTATATTCCTCACATTTATATATTCCAGCCGGTGAGTAAGAACCGTGCTGACAGTCCTAGTGGCGATAAGGATAAGATAATACGGTCCGGTGTGTGCGTACCGACTGTGACTTTATAAAATGGCTAAACCTAAATAAGGGAATTGTTTCCGAATATGTATTCTAGCCCTAAAGGCGAACGAATTCAAGACTATATAATGCCAATCAGTAAAAACCCATTGCTTGCGGATTGTATGATGCAAAAAGCAACCTATCGCTGATAAGAATAAAAATCGTTATTCAGGCTGTTCGATAATGATGACTTTACTTTATCTAAAGACCCGAATTAAAGCAAAGTCAGTTCATTTATCTATGTCAAGATATAGTGCCCATTTATAACCTCATACAAACTGATTTTTCTTGCCCTTGGCCAGACATTACCAAAATCTTAAATCAAAACCTTAATCACTCATTGATTTAATGTCTAAGGCCACAAGGACACTTTCCTGAAATATAATCCTTTTTTTAAATAAAAATCCCCCTAATTAGTAATTACATTACTTTTTGAAAGTCACTGACCTAGGGGCACTAAGAAAAGCTATTACAAAGCTTTCAGCATTGAGGATTTGCATCGATATACTGGAAAACCCCTCGAGGATCCGATCGGGGCAAGCTCCAGTTTCCAGTCATAACATTGTAATCGGTTTCATCAGATTCCGATTCACGTGCAAACGTTCATTATTATTTTCACCTGGCGCGGAGGAATTTCACCAGCAGACCAAACTCACCGTTAGTCTTAAGAATTTTATACCTCTGCTCAATATATGTATATTGATAAACATTCGCATTACCAATTGATAAGGCTCCACTCTCGCCGGGCAGCCATTCGAATATAAACCTCACCGCCGCCACAATATTCTAATAGTCTGTTTTAGTCGCTGTTGCCATCAGGTCACTTTTTTTCGGCCCATGTGATTCGATCCAGCCAATAACCGTTAAAGCCTGCTGATAGATATAGTTATAGTGTCCTGACCTTCGATTAACCAGTGTATACGATGACCGGCACGAACGGTCACGTCGTCAAGGACGATGAAAATTCGCGATCCCAGTACAAGACGAACATTGTCCTGGGCAACCAGCTTGAGGACCGGGATCGAAAAAGCTTGTGAGTTTCATATAAGTGATTACAACACATTTAGTACTTGTCTGAAAGGATATCCAAAATGAAGGACAAGGACATCTAGTGAACTACTATGTGATCTAGTGTATAGTATTACTGTGAAATTTGTGAAAAATTTGGAGAGCTTTGGCATTAATAGGCCTATACTTCTGTTAATGTCCTTTTAATTGACCAAATTCAGTTAAACTAATCTCTACTTAAAAGATTAGATCTCGTATTATAATTAATTGACATGTTCCCATCGAGTACAGTGACTGTATTTCGAATTCCATTCAAGTTTTTCACCTTTTGCCAAAAATGCTCTCCAATGATGACATTGCTAATTATTTGTATAATGGTTAATCAATGTACGTTGCGTATATTAGTTCGGAGATACCCTTTCGATAGGGTTATACAGACTTTGTGGATATAATACAAGTGACTTCTAAAGTGGGGACATACATAAAGTATTCAACCGATATGGATTATCAAAAGTCCCTAACTTTTAATGCCTGTTGAGAGCGATAGTGAAAAATACGTTAAATGTGTTGTTTAGGTCACCTTACAGTTAAGTGCTTGATGGGGAGATTATTTATTGGTAGAATTATGTAGCATATCTTTAAAGATATTTATTTATCCAAAGAAAAGTCTGCTTTTGTGAAATTAATGTTCTGTTCTAGTCATCTTACGGTTCAATTCTTCAAAGTACTCTGGGTGCATTTCAATGAGAAAACCCTTTTATAACTGATAAATACCTAAAATGCCATTATTATGGTAGATTGGCAATAAATAAGTGTATTATATAGTCGCCTTAATCAGCTAGGTATTTGTTTATCATTCATTGATTGCTAATGCAATAAATGTTGACTAGAGACGGAGTAAGAGAGAGAGAGAGCCAACCCACGGCGTAATCAGATTCCACGAGTGGGAGGTCGAGCTCTACTATATGCACACACATATCGCCCTATAGATAGTATACTCCGTCGGGCAAACCCGAAGCTATTGGAACCAATCGGAACCTTGGCCATTGTCATGGGTAGATAAGGGGGTTGTGCACGATTGGTAATTCGCGAGTAGCGAGGCGCCTGGTGTGGGTTCAGGGTTATGGCGTCAATAGAAACGACTGATAACCATCTATGATTGGCACCCTTTATTATTATTACCTTTGCAGTGAGCCCAACAAGTCGAAAAAGAAGTCCAAGCATGACGAGGCGAATGCCGAGGAGGAGGAAGAGGGCTTCAAGTACAAGGAGGATATAAAGCAAGTGGGCTACTTCCAGATGTTCCGCTATGCCACCACCAAGGATCGCACGCTCTACGTGATCGGATTGCTGGCTGCCGTGGCCACCGGTCTCACCACTCCCGCCAACAGTTTGATCTTTGGTAATCTGGCCAATGTAAGTTGAAGTTATCTATCAAAATAGCTTATTTATAACATTAAAACTCTTTTTCTTTTGTTAGGACATGATCGACTTGGGCGGTCTTGTGGAAGGAAAGAAATACCGCGCCGACGATGATGTGGCCAGTTTACTCTTGGACAAAGTCCAGCAATTCTCCCTACAAAACACATACATTGGCATCATTATGCTGGTGTGCTCCTATCTATCGATCACCTGCTTCAACTACGCTGCCCACTCCCAGATCCTGACCATTCGCTCAAAGTTCTTCCGTTCTATCCTACATCAAGACATGAAGTGGTATGACTTCAACCAGAGCGGTGAAGTGGCCAGCCGAATGAATGAGTAAGTCTAAACGCCTTATCGATCACGCATTGGATGACTATTCGGGGAAAATTATAATCAATTCGTCGTTTTCATATCAAAAAGTGGTTTGTCTGCTGGCTTATCAGCAGTATAATTTACAAATCATTAGAAAGCTGAACTGAAAAGTTCGCAAAATGAACCTAAAGAAGTTCTTAAAAGTTATGAGATATAAGAAAAGAACTACTCCATTAATGCTCGATCTTATAGAAAGCGTTTGTACTTATACTTTGTACTTTGATCTAACCCTTTCCAGAGATCTTTCAAAGATGGAGGATGGCCTGGCTGAAAAGGTGGTGATGTTTGTCCACTACTTTGTTTCCTTCGTGGGATCTCTGGTCTTGGCCTTCGTCAAGGGCTGGCAATTATCGCTGGTGTGTCTAACCAGTCTACCCCTGACCTTTATCGCCATGGGACTGGTTTCGGTGGCCACATCCCGTCTGGCCAAGAAGGAGGTGACCATGTATGCGGGCGCCGCTGTAGTGGCCGAAGGTGCTCTCTCCGGCATTCGGACCGTGAAGGCCTTCGAGGGTGAAGCCAATGAAGCATCCGCCTATAAAGAACGCGTGGTGGCAGCCAAGGTGCTTAATATCAAGAGGAACATGTTCTCCGGAATCGGCTTCGGTCTGCTGTGGTTCTTCATCTACGCCTCCTATTCCTTGGCCTTCTGGTACGGAGTGGGTCTGGTGATCAAGGGCTACCATGACACGTATTATGCAAACTACGATGCCGGCACCATGATCACGGTCTTCTTCTCGGTCATGATGGGCTCCATGAATATCGGAATGGCGGCGCCTTACATCGAGGCCTTTGGCATTGCGAAGGGCGCTTGCGCCAAGGTCTTCCACATTATCGAACAGATCCCCACCATCAACCCGATCGATGCGCAGGGTAAAAACTTGAATCAGCCTCTTACGACCATCGAGTTCAAGGACGTGGAATTCCAGTATCCCACGCGGCCGGAGATCCCCATTCTGAACAGATTGAACCTGAAGATCCATCGAGGTCAAACGGTGGCCCTGGTGGGTCCGTCCGGCTGTGGCAAATCCACCTGCATCCAACTGATCCAGCGGTTCTACGATCCCCAAGGCGGAAGTCTCTACTTCAATGGCTCCGATCTTAAGGACATCGATATCAACTGGCTGCGCTCGAGGATTGGTGTGGTGGGTCAGGAGCCAGTGCTCTTCGGCACATCCATCTACGAGAATATCCGGTACGGCCGGGAGGATGCCACCCGGGAGGAGATCGAGGCCGCTGCTGCCGCTGCTAATGCGGCTATATTCATCAAGAAGCTGCCCAGAGGATACGATACTCTGGTGGGAGAGCGAGGAGCCCAGTTGTCCGGAGGTCAGAAGCAGCGCATTGCTATCGCTCGCGCCCTGATCCGTGACCCCGAAATCCTGCTCCTGGATGAAGCTACATCCGCTCTGGACACCGCAAGTGAGGCCAAGGTTCAGGCAGCTTTAGAGAAAGTCAGCGCTGGCCGGACCACCATTATTGTGGCTCACCGCTTGTCTACTGTCCGTCGGGCAGACAGGATTGTGGTGATCAATAAGGGTGAGGTGGTCGAGAGTGGCACCCACCAGGAGCTAATGGATCTGAAGGATCACTACTACAATCTGGTTACCACACAGCTGGGCGACGATGACGGCTCTGTCCTGAGTCCTACTGGTGATATTTACAAGAACTTTGACATTAAGGACGAGGATGAGGAGGAAATCAAGGTCATTCAGGAAGAGGATGATGAAGAAGTGGAGACATCAAAGAAGAAGAAGGATAAGAAACAGAAAAAGGTCAAGGACCCTAATGAAGTCAAGCCCATGACCGAAGTGATGAACATGAACAAGCCGGAATGGTTCCAGATCACCGTGGGTTGTATCTCCTCGGTGATCATGGGCTGTGCCATGCCTATCTTTGCCGTGCTCTTCGGCAGCATTATTCAGGTCCTGTCCGTAAAGGATAACGATGAATATGTGCGCGACAACACCAACAAATATAGCTTGTATTTCCTGATTGCTGGAATTGTCGTGGGCTTGGCCACTTTCCTGCAAATCTACTTCTTTGGAGTCGCTGGAGAGAGGCTAACGGAACGCATCCGAGGACTCATGTTCGAGACTATGCTGCGCCAGGAGGTTGCCTGGTTCGATGACAAGGCCAACGGAACAGGAAGTCTCTGCGCCCGTCTCTCCGGAGATGCGGCTGCCGTTCAGGGAGTAAGTGCATCAAGGAGCTCTGGTTAGTGTCCTCCCTTTACTAATCCCTGTTTTTCGTCAGGCTACTGGTCAGCGCATTGGAACCATCATTCAATCGATCTCTACTCTCCTCTTGGGCATTGGTCTGTCCATGTACTACGAGTGGAGTTTGGGTCTAGTGGCTCTGGCCTTCACCCCATTCATCCTCATTGCCTTCTACATGCAGCGAATTCTGATGGCGAAAGAGAACATGGGCTCGGCAAAGACAATGGAGAACTCCACTAAGTTGGCTGTCGAGGTGGTTTCGAACATTCGCACGGTTGTGTCTCTGGGTCGCGAGGAAATGTTCCACCAAAGCTACATTGGCATGCTGATTCCAGCTGTTGAGGTAGGTCAACAAACCAAAAGTGGGTTAGCTTATCTTTATCACCAGGGATTTCAGGGATTCTTATCTATTAATAAGTCTAGAGAGGGAGAACACAAAGTATAACCACTGTTCTTCTTGCAGATATCCAAGAGGAACACTCATTTCCGAGGCTTGGTGTATGGTCTGGCCCGCTCCCTGATGTTCTTCGCCTATGCCGCCTGCATGTACTACGGAACATGGTGTGTGATCCACCGCGGAATCGAGTTCGGAGATGTGTTCAAGTAAGTTTAGGGATCAAAAGAATCCACTAAGAGGGAAATCCTAACATTTGATACTTTTTCAGAGTATCCCAAGCTTTGATTATGGGCACGGCTTCCATTGCCAACGCTCTGGCCTTTGCTCCAAACATGCAGAAGGGTGTGTCCGCAGCCAAGACTATCTTCACGTTCCTGCGTCGTCAGCCGACGATCGTGGACAGGCCCGGAGTATCCCCTGCGCCGTGGCACTGCGAGGGTAATGTCCGCTACGACAAGGTTCAGTTCAGCTATCCCACGCGTCAGGAGATGCAAGTGCTCAAGGGCCTCAGCCTAGCCGTGGCCAAGGGCCAGAAGGTGGCTCTGGTGGGCCCTTCGGGCTGTGGCAAGTCCACCTGCATCCAGCTTATACAGCGCTTCTACGACGTGGACGAGGGCGCCACCCTTATCGATGAGCGCGATGTTCGCGATGTTACGATGAGGAATCTGCGCAACCAGCTGGGAATTGTGTCCCAGGAACCCATCCTCTTCGATCGCACCATCAGGGAGAATATAGCCTATGGCGACAACTCGAGGACTGTTACCGATCAGGAGATTATCTCCGCCTGCAAAAAGTCAAACATCCATGAATTCATTGCAAACCTGCCACTGGTGAGTTTCTTGTTGCAAGATTCTTCAACTCAGTTTTTCCATAATTGGTATCTTCTCTTTTAGGGCTATGACACGCGAATGGGCGAGAAGGGTGCCCAGCTGTCTGGAGGTCAGAAACAGCGCATTGCCATTGCGCGAGCTCTCATCCGTAATCCTAAGATCATGCTTCTCGACGAGGCCACCTCCGCCTTGGACGCTGAAAGTGAAAAGGTGAGTGCGAAGATAAGAGATTAAAATTCACTTTGAAAATACTTATTAAAACTTATAATCCCATCCAGGTTGTCCAAGATGCCCTCGATGCCGCCTCCGAGGGTCGAACCACCATTAGTATAGCCCATCGACTGTCCACCGTTGTCCACTCGGACGTGATATTTGTGTTCGAGAACGGAGTCGTATGTGAAACTGGCGATCACAAGCAACTGCTGGCGAATCGCGGTCTCTACTACACGCTCTACAAGCTGCAGAGCGGTGCCATGTAGGCCACATCATCATCTTAGCCAAGATCTAGCCAATCCATCTAGCTTAGTGAATTGCGAACAATAGACGACGGTGTCTAGTATTCTGAACAATAGTCCATAGTTTTTAGTTAATTTAAGAATATTTGTCGCGCTGCTAACTATTTAATAACTCGAGGAATTTATGAATGAATTTTAAACCGAAACTGTACTTCAATATCCTAAGAAATAAAAATATTTTCGATATTTTTGTATGTAAATGTTTGTTTTGTTTTTATTTTAATTTACATCGATTTGTTTGTTTAAATTTAATTGCATATTACCCAGTCGAATCGGTTGGTTGTCCACTGGAAACCAATACACAATTTAGCTTAAATTAGGACCTCCAAGCGGATCATCTGTTCACATGGATAGCCGTGCGTTGAGTTTTTTCGTGTGCTGTGCTCGCTTGTTATTGTACAACTATAACTAGTTTAGAATATACGACGTAAAAATAAGCAAAATCTTACAGGGAACACAACACATAGCACTCAAGATCAAGGCAGGGATAGCCCCTCGATTGCATAATAAACAATAAAAACTTTATGCATTCGATTGCTGCAATAGCTACCTCAAACGGCTTGTTCTTTCTGCTTGGAAGTCACATTTGTCTGATGTCTGATTTGATCTGGTCGCATCTCTGCTGGATTTATTACCTTTCCGGATCACATACAGGGGAAAGCACTTAACCAAAGGTAGGAAATAGGAAAATGCTTTCGACTTTTGCGTCATTTATGATTCAGAAAGGGAAGAAACCCTGCTACTACACATTTTGGGTAAATGCCTGTTTGTTTCATGATGATTCGGGAAAGGAATATGACGTTTGTGTTTGTTTAGCGTAAAACTTAATCGAAGTCCAGGCTCGATTAGTATTAAATTAAGGGAACAACAACTATGACTATATGGTTGCCTAATTTAGTTCTTCTCCTCCTTCTTGGCCTCGCCAGAAGTGTCACTGGAGCCGCTGCTGCTGTCAGAGGAGGAAGAGGAGTTGGCACCGCTGCTTTCGCGTTCAGCGGACATCTGAAAATAGATCGGCCATTAGTAAATATCGAGAAAACTCTTGTGAATGGTACACTCACCTTCTTGTAGGCCATCTCGAAGAGCTTGAGGGAGGATTGCTGCAGCTGGGAGGTGGCCTTTCTCACCTCCTCCAGATCGGCGGTCTCCTTGTTGGCCAGCAACGTGCGCAGATCGGCAATCTCCTTCTTTAGCTTCTCGCACTGCAATTGAATAAGAAAGTCATCTCACTGCCTCCCTCAAGGGATTGTAAATTCTAGGTTACCTCCTCGGCGGGCAGCTGGCTCTTGAACTCCTCCATCTTGGTCTCAGTGTCGTGAACTATGCTCTCGCCCTGGTTAACGATCTCGATCAACTCGCGCTTCTTCTTGTCAGCGGAGGCATACTCCTCGGCCTTCTTGATCATGTTCTCGATCTCGTCCTTGCTCAGACCGCCACTCGACTGGATGACGATCTGCTGCTCCTTGCCGGTACCCTTGTCCTTGGCCGACACGTGCACAATACCGTTGGCATCGATGTCGAACACCACCTCGATCTGGGGAACGCCGCGCGGTGCTGGGGGAATGCCCACCAGAGTGAAGGCGCCCAACATCTTGTTGTCGGTGGCCATCTCGCGCTCGCCTTGGTGCACCTTGATCTCCACCTGTGTCTGACCATCGCTGGCAGTCGAGAAGACCTGAGACTTCTTGGTGGGAATCGTGGTGTTGCGCGAAATCAGACGAGTGAACACTCCGCCGAGAGTTTCGATACCCAACGACAGCGGGGTAACGTCGAGCAGGAGCACATCGGTGACATCGCCGGCCAACACACCACCTTGCACGGCAGCGCCGACGGCCACAGCCTCATCGGGATTGACGGAGCGCGACGGCTGGCGACCGAACAGATCCTGCACGGTAGACTGCACCTTTGGCATACGGGTCATGCCGCCGACCAGCAGCACCTCACCGATCTCCGACTTGGCGACCTCGGCATCGGACAGGGCCTTCTGGCAGGGCTGAATGGTGCGCTTGATGAGGTCACCGACCAGGCTCTCCAGCTTGGAGCGGGTCATCTTCAGGTTCATGTGCTGGGGTCCAGCGGCATCCATGGTCAAATAGGGCAGATTGATGTCCGTCTGCTGGGACGACGAGAGTTCGCACTTGGCCTTCTCGGCCGCCTCCTTCAGGCGCTGCATGGCAATATTGTCCTTGCGGATATCAATGCCGGTGTCCTTCTTGAACTCAGACACCAGGAAATTAACAATGGTGTTGTCAAAGTCCTCGCCGCCCAGCAATGTGTCGCCGTTGGTGGACTTGACCTCGAACACGCCCTTCTGGATCTCCAAAATGGAAATATCGAAGGTGCCGCCGCCCAAATCGTAAACGGCAATGCTGCAAAGATTTAATAATTGAAGTTCAATAAATATATAAATAATAATAAATAAATATAATAGAAGAAAAGCAATTAATAAGAAAAATAAAACCCCTTGGCATTCATTTTGATATTTGTTTAAATATTATCGTTAAGCTTTCCCTGTAAGGCTTTTTCTTTAATAACTCATACCTTGATAATGATTATTTGTGAGCTGTTTGATAAAAATACCCCACGTAAATTCAGAGATAAGAGCCAAAGTCTTCACAAAAACATTTACAACAAGAAAGGAAGCTAACTTCGGCAAACCGAAGTTTGTATACCCTTGCAGCTTAC
>JAEIHY010018213.1:0-61968 GCA_018904565.1 Drosophila tsacasi | reverse complement strand
CACCCCGTATCATTGCTGTAAACTTTCACTATTTGTGTTTGTGTTTTTCGGGACCGGAAAGTTTTGTGCCTCCTTTGCATTGAATTTATTTGTTTGTTTTGTGCGCCAAGGGGATTTTGGCAAATTATTTAAGCCTATTGAACCTGCCGGTTGCCTGGCTGTGGTAATTGCGTAACCAAATAATTGCTGGCTTCTTGATTTTCGCCTCGCACCACCACTAACTTCTGGCTTTATTAAATTTACAATGGGACAACTTGTCGTATACTTGACGCCGGGCAATCCGAGCGAAGGGGGTGTGTAGTGAAGCCGGAGCTACGTTATTAAACATTTTCGCCAGAACTAAGTTCGGTTTGCTGGCTTGTCTTCTCGTGTTTTCGCCTTTCAACCCGGAGTCCCTGGCCTTGGGCTCCATGCGTTGATAGACTCCTCCGACGATTGAGATTGAGGCGAACCGAAGGATGCAGAGGGCCCAAAGGCATAAGGAAACAGGCGCCATTTTGTATTCCGCACACACACATATATGTGTGCACTTAAAAATAAAATTAGGGTTCTCTTACTTAGGTATATTTGGTTTCAAAATATAGTGTTATTAAAATGTTCTTAAATTTTTTAATATTATTAATCAAGTTAATAAAATATCTTTACTGAAAAATGTATAAAAACCTTTAAAAGTAAATTTAACGAAGACAAGGTAAAAAAATATGTTAAATAATAATACAAATCAATTTTATAATAATCAAAATTGTAGCTAAATTTAAATGTATTTAATTTTAATTTAATTTTAAGGGATTTAAAGTTAATTAATAATTCAAAGTACATCTTTTTCTCAAGTGTACCTATGTGTATGTGTATTCTGAGCGTGTGTGCGGCAAAGTGACGATAAAACATTTGCCTCGATTGCTTAAGTATGCCATATCAGGAAAGAGCTGGCAAAGCCCTGGAAATGAGGGAAATCGGTGGGAAAAATAGGGGCAGGCAGGGGGCCAGGGGCCAGAGAGGCTGATGAGCAGCTTGTTCCCTGCACCCCAGTGAGTTGGGTATTATGATACCATTACGTAATTCTATGTGCGAACTTGGAATTTTATATGCCATCAGAAAAATTGTGCAAACTCTATTATTGATGTGCGGGCGCGGCGCATAGCAAATCAAATGTGAACTCAAAGTCTCAGTTTTCAAGTGCCAAAAAGGGGATTTCTGCCTTTCAGCTATCATGTTCATTAAGTACTTTTCGTTATTTTGTATATGAAATTTAGCTAAGAGCATTCGAATATCCACTTACAATTGTACAAGCTTCCCGAGCAGATATTTCATTGATTTTCTGAGTGACGTGCTCAATGTGTCTTCACAATATCATGTAGCTTATGTTGAACAAATACACAGATAAATGCAGGACACTCTTTAAACTTGTGGTGTTAAACTTTTTACTTGGAAAATAAATTGTTCTTTAAACTTAATTTGCAGTGGAGTTTCCACTCCCATTCCATTAACCATTTCCAGGGGTTATTTAACATAATTTATTATTTTTTTTCGAGTGCACCCACACTTCCATGAAAGTTAATGACTAACCGTTAGTTGAGAGTCCGAAATCCGGAGCAAGCTGCTCGCTGCTTTGTTAATTTAAGTAAAAAGCATTTTGCCTGATGTGTTTATTTGCCACGCCTAGCTGAGGGCCACGCCCCCGCTCCCATAGAGATACACACACACACACACACACACACACACACACAGACAAGGACTCTCCTTCGCAGGGCATTATCCTGGCGCTCCGATATTACTGATAATTTAGTTGGTCTCTTGTGCTGGCAGCGTACATTTATTGTTTGCCATGTACCAATGGCTTTATATAGCAGCGCTAAGCGAGTGTCTCTGTGTGGGTTAGCCCGGCGTCAGTATGAGCTGGTGTGTGTGTGTGTGTATGTAAGTGTGTGCTGCAGGATTTTTGGCCTTTTGCCAGGCCGACACATTGGCGTCCTTTTATGCGAAAATGAGTTGAAGCAATGTGTTGGGTTTGCTATTTTTCGCATGTCTCCCCATTTCCTTTTTTTTTTGCGCCCTTCTCATATCATTATGAAACGCTTGAATGGATTTTTATGTGCACAAGTGTGAGTGAGCTAGTCAGTGTCTATGTGTATTTGTATTGGCTGAAGGCGTCTATATACGGCGGCTAATATATTTGGCTATTGATTTAGAGCGGCGATAAGTTAAATATTTAATAGATTCTATCAGGAATTTAATGCTCCGCCGGAGCAGAGGATGCAGAAAATGTGAGAGAGATTAAATGGAGTTGTAATACCTTCTAGGGGGAAAATTTAGATATATATTCTTATAAGCTATTTAGTGAGATATTTTTGTTCAAAAAATAGGGACATGTAAACCATGTATTACATAGAAATAAGATTTCCCCTTAATCGATTTTCAGCTCACATCTTTGGTAACTGTTCGTTATTTTCCAATCTGTCTAATTCCCCAAAATGCACAGACTTTTCCCGCAACGTTGTACTCTCCCCAACACCTAACACGCGTATCTAGTCTGATGTTTGTTTAACAATTATGCAAATGCCCCGCACAGACATGCAAATACATTTTTCGGTAAATAAAACATTTTCGCGGCAGCTTTTAATGCCGCCAAATAACGCAGAGCGGCAATAATAAAAACAGGCGGGAGCATAAGAAAATAAATAAATAAGGGAAAAGTGCACAAACATTTTTTGGGCAACATAAATTATGCCCAAGCATGTGCCGGCAACAACAGTCGGCGGCAGGCAGGCAGGCAGACAGACAGGAGGAGCAGCAGCCTCATCCGAGCCGCAACATCATTGTCGTTGACCTACAAAACGGCGGGGCTCCGGCGAATTTCCATTTCCATGTTCCGCAGCAAAGTTTTCCGCGCAAGCCCGCGCAAATTGCGGCCAATTAATTAGCTGCAGTCCGCGGCCAGTCGGAATGTGTCCTCCGCTCTGTAATTTAAGGTCCGAGCGACACTTTAAGCATTTGCTTCTGGCCTGGCTTAAAACTGTCGCGAGTCACGACCATGTTCAGGTGCCAGGCGGCAGAGAACTCGACATAAAATATGCACACCCCTACAGTGTGCACTAAAAGTGAATTTCCTCAAACTATTTTAAATTGTTTTACTGAGGGTAATAAATTATTTAGATATTGTATACTTGCTTTTGAAATAATTTAATTTACTTTAGACATTAAACTATTGAGGATTTATTATTATTTTAAAAATATTATGCTGTTATATAGTTTCGTCACGCACTGTATAAAACTGACCAAGTGTTACAAAGAATAAATGTTTTATGTAGGTTTTCACTGCTTTATTTTATTCGCTGAGGGGTTCTTTGTCTGGTTGCTATTTTGTTAACAATTAAAAGGAGATTTAAAAAGTCGTTATATATTGTAAGGATACAATTAATACATAATAAATACAATTAATTCAAAGAAATTCAGGCAATATTCATTAACAAACTAGAAATAATTAACGAATCAAAAATCTATTTCTCATATAACCTAAGTGCTAGTAATCCTCCAGGTTCACAATACTTATTATTCGGATTAAGGAAATATTTCATTGTGTATAATGAAGCATAGAATATTTATGTCATTTTAAGTTTCCCTTTAATTTTGAACATAATCTTGCAACAATTGGTGCTTAGGTCTTTCTAATCCGACTAAGCCGCCAGATGCTGATTCCCCTACCCATAACTCGTAACTAAGTAGGGGGATGGCCTCATTCCCACGCAAAATATTTAGTGCTGGGAATCATTAGAGTACTTTCTTGCCTTATTAATAAGATTACGCTGACGTATGCAGCAGAAAACCCTCCAAGTTGGGTGAAAATTGTTTGCAAATATCCAAGCTTCCAGCTGTGTTCGGGCTACCACAACATCCAGTCAGTGAGGGCGGACCGAGAAGCCACCCTTCGCCAAGTGGAAGCCACGATTCCGACCCGGGGTAACCTGACATTTAATCAAGGCACAGCGCAAAGGTAAACAAACGGAAATAAGCGAAACTTCCTGTTGCTGTCACCGGTCTTTGTTGCTGTTGCCTTTGCTGTTCCTGCTGCCTGTTTGCTGCCTTTCTGCGCATACGAAACGGAAATACAATCAAAATTGTGTAATGTTTGCTTGCCGACCGGAACACTCTAAAAAATTCGTTAGATTAAAGGAAGTTGAAAGAAATTGCAGTAGAAAGAAATTGAAGAATTAAAACATATTTTACGGATGCAAGTTATAACTTAACTATCTATATATTTACTTAATTGATTGAGATGTTGCCTTATATTGATTTATGAGAAGTAACAGTGTTGATTTAATGTAAGTAAAAAATGAGTAATGTTAATGAGTAAGGAAATGAAGCCCTAATTTAAAGACACTGTTTAATTTAACAATAATCAAAGTAATATGAAGATATAATAAAAACAAAGTAATTACTATAGAAAAGATTGAGCCTTCTTTATTGTTGCTTCTCTCCATAAAAATAAGAAATATTATATTATTCCGACTAAGAAAATATTTTATGACTATTAAAATGTTTAATATTTTTGCTCCCTTAGGCAATGATTTTCTCTAAGCGCACCGGCAGCATCAGCTGGCATCGGGAAATGGCTGATAGCCGGGGGTTTAGGGGGCCACAGGAGGGTAACACGTGCCAGATTGTGGTGAGGGTTTTCAGTTTTTTCTCTTGGTTCTCACCCCAAACCCTCCATAAATGGGATTGTTTTTGGGCTTTGATGGAGGGCTTTTTTGGCTTTTGAGGTTTGCTGCGCCGCGCCGTGTGCTGACAGATGTGATCGGCGAATGTGGGGAGCGCTAATGAATTTTTGCCAGCCATCGAGTGATTAGCATTATGCCAATTAAATATTTAACGCGCCCATTTATTTGTCATGTCGCAGCGTGCATTCAATATGCAAAGGGAGAGCCGCAGAACAAGAAACTCACATCTCGACTTATTGCCTGACTTGTAAATGCAAATGGCTTTTCCGGGGAAAAGTGAGTGCGAAAATTGAGGAAGGAGCGAGCGAACATTCGACGAGTGTCAGTTATAATTGATGTTTTGACAAGTCAATTGTCAGCTAATTGGAGCGCATGTGAATCGTGGAATTGAAATCAAGAAATCAAGCCGAGTTGTCATGTGAGGACTGACAGTGACGTGGATATAATTAACTTTTCAGCTGAAAGTGAAGTACTGAAGAATATCAATCGCATCAATAAAATATTATGTTTTTTTTTCACGGAACAACTTATTAAATTTTTATATATATATGTACGTATATGTGCCTTACAAAATGCCATTGCCTTCATCGAAAACTTTGAGTTCAAACGCCAATATGACGCCTTCATTTGCCTCGACAGCATGTAAATGAAAGTTTTGCAAAGTTTTTGGAAATGGTGAATGTTTTAAAACTTTCCACCGAGAATTGCAATTCATTTGATTCAAAAACTGCCAATGATTGTTTCCATTTAAATGTCATTCCTGGAATTCATTTCGCCTAAGTTTTAGTTTTTGCTCGTTAGCAAATATTTTTCTAAACAAATCGATGTGAGCCAGCTCAGTAAATATTTCTGCAAAATGGTTTGTCATTAGTGAGGGATCAGCGCCTGAACTATTCACACGCAATCTCTCGGTTCCACTCCCCTGATTCATGCCATATCCTTGAAACGAATTTTACGAATAAACCCTTTCATGGCGATAGCAACGCCCATTTTATTTGCGCCAAAACAATTTTCAAAGTCATATTTTATGCCATCAAAGGCATTTGTCATTTATGCACAAAATGTGTGCCAATTTGGGCAAACAGTTGCCAAAACAGAACTATGTTCTACGAGTGTGTTGTGTATCCTGACGACACACGATGTGAGTCCTTGCTTGGTTGTCATAAAAATATGGACAGAAAGGGTGAAGAACATAATGGAGAATGTGGATAGACGAGCTGAGGAATGGGGCCAACGGCAGCCGACAATTTAGCAAACTTCTGTTATTTGTCTCGCTGCGCAAAAATGAAATAAATACAACAAATGTGTACGAGCAGAAGTGGAAAAATAGGTTCTGCAAAAAGTTGACAGGACAGGAGCAATTTGATTTTGGCTTTAGTTGCCAGCAGCCGGCCTCCGCCTGACTGACAAATTTTTGCCATTGCTTTCGGCTAATAGTAAAAAATATGCGCGATGGAGTTTCTGTGTGACAGCTCTCGAGATTGCCATGAATATATAAACTTGGCCGGAAAAATGTATATGTATACGCATAGGAACATGTGCACCATCCAGCTTTTTCTATTTTCTATTTTTTATTTTGTGGATGCTCCTCCACAAACGAAAAGTGTGAGCAAACAAGCGATTTTATTACAAATGCCTGCCATGGCCTCTGCTTCTTTTATGCTTTCTAGGTACACAGTACATTTTGGATGGGAAATTCCTAGCAAAGTTAGAAGATTTTTTGAAGTCAAGAAAATATTTATAATGATGGAATTTCTTACATTTTAATAACGTTTTTACTATTGAACAAGCTCCAGTTTCATGGCAGATTACACGCTTGGAATATCGATTTTAAAATGAAATATTTACATTTATTTCTATTGACACAGGGTATCCACAGATCCCTAATATCCTTTTTAGAGAATCTTGTTATTTCCCCTCAATGTTTGGTTTCGTTTTTTCCTGATTTTGAGGCCTCGTCAAAAAGGTTCATGTTCAAAATGTTGTTTTTCCACAGTTTGCTGTTGCTGGAGAATTGCCAAGCCATGTAGCTGAGATACGCACACAAACACACGCAGAGAGAGAGCGATTTTCCCACACACACACTCGTGCACTTTGCGTTTATTGTAAGGCAATAAATTCGCAGGATAATAATTTCAGTCTGGCGTCATAGCAATGATAAACTGTAGATGATATATTATTGCGTTTTTAGTAGAATAAATAGCGACAAGTCCTCGGCCGACTCCCCCGCTTCCCCCATCCTGCTGCTGCTCTCACTGCTGATCCTGGCTCTGCCTTTGAGAGCGTGGCCGGATTTGGCGTTGGGACGCGCTGTTTACCACAAAATACAGGCCGGAGCTCGGTCTAAGCCTCGGAGTACATAAATCTCATCGGCGGACCCTGTGCTCCTCCACTCCTAAACTGCTCCATAAAGCCCTTTCACATGCAAAGTGTTGTCTCGTGTTTGCAGCCTTGCAGCTCCTTTCAGCCCCCGCCCCCTACTTTTACTGTGGCATTTTAAAATTCCCCGCCCCTGGGAGTGCGCGTTTTTATGAGTTAGTGTGACGAGTGCTCATAAATTTGATGGCTAAGAACTGAGTGGCAGCATATATATTTATGCCTCGAATCCGGCTGAAATTTACAAGTATTTTGGGTGCTTATAAATTGGGCGGATGAAAGGTTGTGGTTGAGCGAAACCAAAGAGCAGAGAGCACGGATTACGCAGGAAATAAATCATGAAAAGCGCCCGGCAAAGAGGTTTTCCGGGAAGCATTTAAAGCGGGCCAAGGAAAAGGATCGGGGAAGAAGAAAACTAAAACAAACAGAAGCTGCCTCTTATCCCAACCTATCAGGAAATGAAACATAAAAAAAAGGGAACCCACGCAAACAATTGAAAGACGCATGAGGCTGACATCGAAATTCGCCGACTGTCAATGGCAGGCACACCAAGAAAAACCAAAATTAAATGAAATTTTTTGTGTATATTGAATATGCACATAAAAACGGAAGCGAAAAGAGTTGAGTGGTTTCCCGGGTTGGGGTTTCTTTCTTTTTTTTTTTTTTGCTGGGGGATGTGTTGAAAGGTGCTCGACAACCGATCGATTTCGCGAGGGATGCAGGCCAGACAAATATTTGCCAGCTCCTCGAAGGGTCTCGAGAGCCTTTGTCGGCTGTTTGATGTTCGATGTCCCAGCGTAATGTGATTGACTTTAAGAATCGCCGAAACTCGGCCATTCTCTCTGTATGCCCGCGGCGTAAAAAATTAAAACGAACGAAGGCAGCCCCGAAAACCACGGCAAATAAGCGGGAGCCTCCTCCTTGGAGGAGGAGTGCCTTTTCCCCGCTTTTCCATCGGCGGTCAATGGACCGTTGTGCCGACTTATCCGACTGTCGTAACGTGAAATGAAAGCACGTAGCATTTTCATTTCGGTCAGTGTGCGGAATGCCAATTACAAGATGCGGCGACGGCCACTTTACCAGCCAGGAAGTGCTACCTTAAGAGAAAAATCGCAGGATATGGCAGGAAATTGTATTGTAAAAGACTTAAAAGGGGGTATTTTAGGGATATTTTGTGGTATTTAAAGAGAGTATATTTATTTGTGCCAAAGTCTTGTGGAACAAGTTAAAATATGAAGTAGCTTAAATAGTTTTTAAAAAATTGTCTACGTTTTTTGTATTTATATAAAGGTTGTGTAACGAAATTTTTTAAAAAGGTTTCCGAAATTTAGAGTAGAATTTTTAAGGTCTTGAAATCTTTTGTTGATATGTGTTACATTCTTCTTAAGTATTTTCCTTAATAATTGGCTGCAGCTTTTTTCTCCAAGTGCCTAGTGCCTTGGAAATTCTTCTCACTGCTCCGGCTTCCTCCGCCGAAACTCATTGAAATGAGACGCGCAGTGTCGAATCGAGTAGGCCCCCATAACTGATAGATGCCTCTCGGGCAAAATTTTTAATAATCCCCAACAGATGTGAGTGAGTATGAAAGTCTGAGGCGCACTGAAGTACTTACGTATGCCATGTCAGTCGGTGGGGACTCTACGTATGGTCTGTGGAAATGGCACAGTGGCTGAAAATGTATTTATTAGTGAGTTTATTAGATCGTTTCCTAAAGTAGGATATCTCATTTAACATCATAATGAATTAACGTATTACTAACCACAAGAAAAACAAATACTATAATTGCTTAAAAACTTTTTATTACAAAATGAACAACCTGTTGTACCTATTTGTTTTTTTTTTTTTTTACAAATAATTGTACAAGAATTACTTGTTTCTCCTTTCTCAAATACAAATTTTAATTCATTTTCCACTGTTTCCATCTTTGCTACCACCATTTTCACCTTTTTGATCAAACGAATTTCTGTGAAAATAAAAAGATGACGCAAGCGCAGCCGCACTTAAAAGTGTTTTTTATTGTGGTTTGCAATTGGAATTTTAATTCTTATTTTATAAGCTATGCGGGCGGAATTTCAAGCATCCCAAAGAGTACGGCCTTGCTTTCCCTTTCAATCCTTTTTCCCAGGCACTTTCCAGCTTGACTCTTCATCTGCTCTCAATTTCCCATGTTTGTGTGCGGATAATTTATTATATTCATACGTGTGTCTGAGTGAGCTTTCTGGTCTGCTTGTATTTCGCTTTTTCCCATTTCCCATTTCCCATTTTGCTCGTTTGCTAATGGCCTGTGCCCAAAAAGTATGCCACACGGCTTTGTCCCACGGCAGACGTGGCGGCTACTTGATATGCACACCTGACAACGCCTTCTGCCCCAAAACGCCAGCCAACTTGGTAACTTTAAAGCCCAACACGCGCCTTCTCGGATAACTAGCCGAGAAGGGAAAAGGAAACAATGATAGAGAAAACAAAGAAAATAATACAGAACCCACGAAAAATAAAGATATCACACTTGTAATCAGACCGAAGGAGAAATACTTTATCCAAACCTATAGAGTTGTGTTGGAAATATAGAAAGCTATCTAGAATTTGCAAGAATCTGAATACATGTAAAGTATAATGATTTATTTTGAGTTAATTTATCTTCAATTACCTAAGGCTATTACTGGGTTAATGATCTTAATTAATGAACTTGCTTTGACCTAATTTGCAACTTCTCTTGCTCGAAACTTATACAGAACCTGATATTTTAAATGTCTTCCCTTGCCTGCTACTTAGTCCTTATTAAATAGTAATATAATCAAGACAGCCCTTCAGGTAGTAGTCGTTATACCCCGTTCTCCACTCGAGCCCACTATATATCGCAATGTCAGCGCTCTTAACATAGTTTATCCCCGTGTCCCCCCTCGTGTTCGTGTCTGTATCTCTTCAGCTACATCTCTTCCCCCTGCCTTGCACTCCGCCATTATGCACACGACGCGCATAACGGTGACGATTATGTTAATGCTCTGCGGGGCTGGTGCGCAGAGGAGGGTGGGGTCAGGTGGCCAGGTGTAACACCTTACTGCAGACTTGTTCTTACGCTGCTTGTCAGTCGCCTTGGCTTATTTTAGTGTTATTTACATTCCCCTAAGTAGTTGTAATGGGTGCTCCACAGTCGCGACAAAGTGTTGGCAATAAAGCAAGATCTCGTCCTTGGTTTTGGGCCATGGAGTGGCTATAGAAACTATGAATGGCAGCGGCTAGTTTTGCCATGACACACACGAACACTATTACGCGACTCGTGAGGGGATTTGGCCAACGAGTGTCGGATGGATAATGAGAGACGCAAGTGAATTATACAACGAAAAAAGGATTTTCTTTTATGCGCCCGAAAATTCTGAAAACGCTGAGCCATTTCCATCCCATGGAACGTCATAAAGAGCGCATTGCGAGCCACAGACCCGAAAAACTCAATTGCGCATGCAATGGCCGATGGGCGGGCGTAAAACTTTCAATTTGCGTTAATGGCATTAAATAAAGTCAGACGAACACCCCGGCGATGGGCAGCGGAAGGGGTGACATAATGCCGGTAACGGTAACGGAAACGGAAACGGAAACCCAACCCGTCCAACTTCCATTGGCTAGCCACTTAAAAAAGGTTGCCAAAGCCGCTCGAATGGGTCCGTGTCCGTGTCATGGGTGTAAGTGCAGGCTGTGATGTTTCCCCTTTGCGACTCCTTTTTTTTTTGCCTTGTAAATCGCATTAAAAATCATTGGCGAGCCATTTGCAAGGTGGCCAAAACACGACACGAGCCGAACTGAACCGAAAAATAAGTAAATAAAAAGTGAGACAACAAAAATAACAGCACGCATGGCAGCGAAAACAGTTTCGTTTTCGGCTTAAAGCAGGTGAAATCTGGCTAAAAGCAACACGACAACACAAGGGAACCCACCAATCAAGCAGGAAAATAACATGAAATGTCGGGGCGGTCGGGGATTGTTGTTCTCGTACTTTAGATAAAGTTGCCGCTGCTGCTCGATGTTTGTGCTTGATGTTTTTTAGACTTTGTTACAAACATTCGACATGCAATGCACGTAATGCCACAAAACACAAAAACACACACACACCCAGCACCCAGCACCCAGCACCCGGAACCCTGTACCCCCGCTTGCCTTGAAACACCTGGCAAAAGTTTTGCTTGTGAGACTTTTATCCCACTTTGCCTGTTGTAATATTTTCTTTCTCCAGTTCACTCTCTCTCTCTCTCGCCGGCTGGGAGTGTGATAAGTTTTTCTAAAAAGTTTGCCACGCCCGGAGCCGGCATAAGTGTACAAAGTATATATTTTTCCCTAATCATCCTTAAGATATTTTAAATGCGTGCCAGTTTCCAAGAGTTAAAGAAAATTCAAATGGAAAGTTTTCAGTCAGCTGGGAAATTGCGGTTCCGAAATTCAAGGAAATCTGCAGCAACTCCTTGAAAAAGTACCAGAAAAATATTGATTTTTAAACCGCTGAAAAGGGGTTACTTGATTTTACCCTGAAAAATCTTTAAAAATCTTTCAAATAAGTATTTTTATTTTTTCTCTTTCCTACTTACCATGAAAAATAATTCACTTAATAAGCTTTGAAAGTAATATATGTTTAATATATTTTAAAGAAAGATCATCAGTAAAATAAAAACAATTTTTTTTTCACAAAATTCGTATTTCCTAAATTAAATTAAAAGGGTATTTAGGTCCTTCGTAGAGATTTCCCTGATACTTTTTCCATTCAGCCCGATTCGTTAACTGCTATTGTTGTGTTTAGCAAGAAGAAAAATACACGAGAAGCAAAAGAAAACTCAACCGTTTGCCAGGACAAGGCTCAGATATTACCACATCACGCATCCGCCCCGTGGGCCGACGTCAAAGAGTGTGGCTCACTTTTCGGGGCAAGGCCGAACGCAAGGAACATGATTTGTATTTTACTTACATACCGTTGTGTAAATCACATGCACGGCCCTCAACCAACGCCACAGACACTTTGGGAGCCAGAAACTTGGGCATTTACAGAACAACAAACTCGAAACGGCAAACGGCAGGCAAAACAAATTCGAATCTCTCCCAGAGAACTCACTTCGATGTCTGCCCTCGACTCACTGCAGTAATAATAATAAAGGGAATTGTTATTGTTTTCTATTAATTTACTTTTGTTGTTTGCTGTTATTGCTGTTTCCTACAGTTCTTTAGTTGCCACCGCCAACACGTGTGTGTGTGTGTTTACTCCTTAGTTGTAACATTTTTGTGCTCTTGTCTGCATTTGATTTGATTTGTTCGGTCTTGATTTTATCTGTTGAAAAATTGCCCAACCACGAGATCTGTGTCCGGGCGGGGCCTGTGCCTGGGAAATTGTCTGTCAGGTCGGCACTGAAGTGAGTAAATTGATATAAATAGATTTGAATTCGGATGCGAAGAGATGTGTGTGAGGGGAGTTTAGAGAAAGTGGCAGGAGATTTAATTTGAAGTCAAGTTAAACTCACCTCTGGAAGCCAGGAACCTAGGGCCACTTAACGTCTGAACGACTGTATATGAAGTCGAGTGAATTTTGTGTCAGTTTGTGCCACAAAAGTTTAGAAATCATTGCAGAGTTTTTATAAAAATATACTTAGGGATTAGTCTAGCTCAGGTTTAAGTGAAATGAATGATTAATTCCCATATCTTAGGCTTTATTTATGAAGTTTAAATAATTATAAGCGTATTGCACAAGAAACTTACAAGAAATCTAAGCACGTCATTAGGATACTAAGCCAAAGGGTAAGCTACACAATTTGTTCAAAAATCTTATAAATTTAATAGCCTGAAGGGCCTGAAAATTCCTTTGCCAAAGCGCAGTTGCAGATGGGAAAAGTACTTGGCCTAGACTCGCCTCGGCCCCAGTCCCAACCTATTTCAACAAAAAGAAAAGCAAAATACTTCTGAACGAGCCTGCCCGGCAATAGGGAAATATTTCTCATGAAATGCCGCGCTTACATAAATATTTAAACTAAAGCAGCGGCATGAAAGGCATTTCTCTATCTGCACTTAGGGCTCAGCTAGAAATGGAAAATAAAAGCCTGAGCCAGCTGCCAGCGTTGTATTTGCCCAGCAATGAGAAGCAGAAGGACTCGACGGAGGAGCAGCAGCAGCGTCTTCGACCGAATGCCTGCCCCCATGCCCCGTCCCTGCAACACATTTCCATCGATCCTTGGGCGGCACGCTGACTAAGTGAGTGAGCGATGAATGAGTCGCTCTGAGTGTGTGCGGGGATGTGAATGAGAATGAGAATGCGAATGCGGGGATGTAGGCCAAACCAGCTGTCCTTGGGCCGGAAAAACGGAAAACGCTTTTCAATAGAAAACTCAAACTGGCAACATGTTACAGATTGCTTACTAAGACTCCAGCTTTGGCACACTCTCAGCCGAACAGAACAAAAATAACAAAATACTGCACTGCTGAAAGGTTGAAACGAGGCTGAAAGTTTAGTGCAAAAAGTCGATTACTTCGTATTGCTTATAATTTGGGGAAAGGGGAAAACCGAAGGCCACATAGAAAGGCCTCAAAAATATCGTATTATAAATATACTCGTAATATGGAATTTATAGTTACATAAATCATTTTGCAGAGAGTAATTATTTCATCAAACAGAAATCTATTTAAAGTAAACTATATCCTGAATTAATTATTATTAAGTGTTTTGTATTTTAATATTTTCTGTAGCCTTTCTAAATTGGATAATTATCCTGACAAACCCTCACGGTCAGAGCATGTAGTATGTCTAATTCTATATTTCAATATCCATCTAATAGTCATTGATATTTGATATCTTGGCTCATATTTAAATATGTTTATTTTCTGATTTAAGAAATTAATACCATTCATTTATTTCTTTAAACCGCTGTTCAGTTTCTTACTTTAAAAAATTGATTCTTTAACTGACCTCTTATCAAACAAAGTAATGACTTTCCTATTTTCCATTTATTTACTGAATGCTTTTCACAAAAATTGTTTAGAAAGTCAACGGCTTTCTGCTTTGCCGAATTTCCATTGAAAGCATTCGTACGGCTGTCAGTCAATTGGCATTTGTTGTTCACCGAGCTTGCCTCACTTTGCTGCACGCACTTTTGACGCCTTTCGGTTGCAAGTTGCTATTGTTATCCCGGGGAAAGGGGCAGAGGGGCGGACATGTTGCGGAAAGGACGAAGACCAGAGCAGAACAGACCTGATATAAGCCAAGTGTCTATCTCGCATCTTGTTGCTGTCATTCCAGGCTAATGTCTTCGCTCCATTTTCCCTTTTCGTGTTCAATGTCTATCGTCATTCCCATTTTGTTTTTCTCTCGGTCTCAGCGTCCTGGTTGTAGTCCCTTTTTTGTTCTCATGCCAACCAGACACTGCACTGAGTTGCTGTTCCGTGGCTGTTCGGCTTTTCCTTTTTTTTGCTGACACAGTCGGTAGTTTTTTGCCGCTCGTCCTTGATACACATCATTCAAGCCTGCTTAACGTGTCCCATCATATTAACTTGGCCAAGACGCCAGCGAATGTTTTCCACCACTGCTGAAATTTATGCTGAAAGAAAAGAGACTGTCAGCCCGGGGTGGATTGAAGGAGACGTTTCTTTGAATTAATTATTTTATTAAAATGAACTTTCTTGTTTTCCACTTGCAGATCCTCAAACTGCGCGGAAAGCTCTTGAAAGGTATGTAAATGAATGGGCGTCAAGTTGAAGATGATTCCCCGAACCTCTGAGAATCAAATAAGGTATTCAAACTCCTACTAGATTTAAGGCACAACATTGCTTGAGGATTTTACTTATGAGAGTAAATTCGAGTTGAAAATTATAATTATTAGGGCTTTACTTTACTTTACTTTGCAGAGACCATGTGTGCTCCGCAGAGTCTTTGGCAGCCTTTTGGCTTAGCAAAGTGAGCAGCAAATTTTCCAGGAATTGGCCAAGAGCCCCACTGCTGACACGAACACCTGATTCCGGGGAAAAGAGCACAGCTCCACGGGTGGCTTGGGCACCCGGCCAAGTTAAGCAGCTTATGGCCCCCGAACTGATCAATAATAAACGAATTTAGTTTCGAGCTCCGGCTCATTATATGTATATAGGAGCCCAGGATGCTTGGCTGCCTGGCTGCCAGGGGGCGATTTCCACTCGGAAATTTATAATCCACAAGGCAAACTGCAATTAAAACGACTTAATTGTTTATTAATGCGCACTTCCCAGCCAGGGCGTGAAAAAATAAATTAATTAGTTGCTATTTTAAATATGGCGCAGACAATTTAAAATGCCACGCCAGTAAAAATAAAACCCGCGCTTTTCCGAAGGGGAAACTCCTTTGATTTATGCTGCCTGCACTTGTTCGAGGCCTGGAGTCTGGCCGTGGCAGTGGAAGTGGATGTGAAAATGTAAATGGAATGGAACGGGGGACTGCAGCCACTTTAATTGCTCGCTGGATTTTCACACTAAGTCCATGTTTCCTGCAAACAGTACAGAAATAGCCCCTTGAGTTGGCGAACATCACGAACGCGCGAGCTTAAGAAATGGGGGACGGAGTCCCCGAGTTCGAGGCATGTCGTGCGATGATTAATGAGACAATTTTTATGACATCGCACAGTGGGCGACGCATGTAATAGTCCGCCAACATAAATAACCCAAATGTGGGGGCATTAATGGGCATGGGCTAATATTAAATTGATTGCTTTACTAGAGAAGCGACTGTGTTCTTCGAAAAAATAGACATGGTCTTCAATCTCTTGACTAGGGAGTTTAGTATAAGATTTTTACAGATTTATTTTATACGAATATGCATAAAATATAGTTGAGTAGACTATATCTAAGCAATGTGAAGAGTAAAAGCAATCTATATAATTTAGAAGTTTGTTTACACACCTTTCAGTTAGTATTATTAAGGTCTTGTGACATAGCTCGGAAGAAAAGCTAGATATATATTACGAACATTGATTTAAAAATCGGTAAATTCACCTGAAACTCGTGATTTTATAGAAAACAAAGTCCACATGTGCGCCAAGTGCATTTGCGAAATTAAAGTGAACTGTCTAGTCAGCAATGCAATCAATTCGGCTGTCACTCGGAAGCCAATCCCCAACCACTGTGCATCTCCTGCAGACTGCGATCCGAGGGATGACTTGTCGCTGGCACATGAATAACATGAATTGCGTTATGAAAAATGTACGACAGAAGTTCGGGTGGATGGATGGGCAGGGCCACAGGGATATATTTGGGGGATTTCGGGGTCTGCTGCCATCATTACAGAGCTGAGCGATAAGCGACGTTGCATGCGGCGACACAACTGACGATTGCAATATGATGGATATATGCATGCTGGATATGTGCAAGGAATGGAATTGATGTGTCACGTGGGTGCAGTGCTGTTGACTTTGAGGGTTTTATATGGAGAGCGCTGACAGCTGGCAAAAATTAGCTGCCAGTCGGCAAACTTCTCCGATTGCAGATGCTAAAACGGGTAGTAAACTCCGCCTGGCACAATTAGCACAAGTCCAAAACTTTGCGACTCCGACAGCGAGTGCTTACCATTATTATGGCCATTGCTGGCTGCATGCATAATGCGGGGAGGAACTCAAATTTTGAGTACGAAATCCCAGAATGTCAGTGGCCGGCAGCCGACAGTGGAAGGCTGTCAGGGGACAGGACATCAGACAGGAGCAGCTGCTGCTGCCAGCTTGCCAGTTTGCCAGTTTGCAGCTTCCAGCCTGTGGCAACAATGCAACAGAGTACTCAGCAAAACTGCAGCAGCTCTCAACGCTCTCATTATTCAAATGTGTTTTTCGATTTGGCCAAAAGTTATTCTCCACAAAGCCAGGCCAGAAAGGATAACTGAGAGCATAATGCAGGCCCTTGTACGTACGTATGTACGTATTCTGTTTTTGAAAGTCGCTTGAAATTATTCAAAATTATTTAGTCTGAGCTTGAAATTCACGTTAAATGGTATCTTAAAGCGTACGATGTTTTGAAAAATCATTTAAAATATTGTTCAAGTGATACAAATGTAATTATTAACGGACATAATTTTCTATAAATATAAATTCTTCCATTTGATTCGGTCCACAATTTTATTCTTCCCTCTGAGTTCAAAATGAACTGGCACTGCTCACTATTTTTGCTACTGGTGATGATCGCATTGCTTGTCCACGAAACGAACAGCGCGAAAGAAAACGACAAGTATGAGGAACTGTGCGTGGCGTATCCAATTTGCTCCAGGATAAAACGGTGTTGTATTCGTTGATCGGGATCGGGATCGGTATCTACACTTAGAGCGATTGCTATTTACTCTACATATCCTTGAGTCACCAATGGCCGGCTTTACCCTAAACTGTGACTTTGTGCAGCAATGTTAATTTAAAATATATAAGTCGGGTGAACATATGTATCCTTTTATTATTTTATATCGTGAAAGTACTGCTGCAACTCATTTTAACAGGTGGAACAGAATGTAATTAGCATTATATATACATATATAATACAATTAACATGCAATTGTATATATTGTCTTTGTAGCTAAGCTACCGGTTACCCATTACCTAACCATAATGCTTAAGAATTGCTGTGCAACCGTAGAATAATCCCAGCTTTTTTCCCAGCTGCATACCGCCGACTTGTGGGTTATCTTCTCACCTGTCTTGCATGCCCTTCCCTTAATCTGCCACCACCACCGCCACCACCACCTGTCACCCCCGTCCAGTTACCTGTTCTATTGCCGTAACAAATCCATTTTACCTGTCAGCTTTAACGCGTAAGCAAATGGCAAAACGGCAGCAGCTGGCTAAGGAAGAGCGCCATGAGCGCAAAAAGCGCAAAAACTCGGAAGTGGAGAGCTTTCTACATACGTGAATGGGACTCTGTGTGTGTGTGTGTGCTATGGGTGTGTGCCAGGTGAGCGGCAGGTGGGGGCTGCTCTGATATATTGCCAAGGCGCAATTAGAGCGCAGACCGCAGAATGAAACGAAACGCTGGAAACGCCGTGTAAACAAGCCACAATTGCGCTGGCAGCCAAGAAGAATAACGAAATAATTGCACAAAGTTAGACTGTTGAATACCCTCCCAAAATTATTATTATACCTACATATTTAAAATATTGAAAAATCTTCTTCAAAATGCATTGGAAGCTTCTAATCTTTGATTTTTTAAAAGCGAGGGAATAACTTGTTTTTTAAAACCTTTTAAGAACTAAGATAATCTAAAAAAACGAATAATAGATATGTGTAATACTTGGCAGCTTTTAGACCCTTTCAAAGTATTATATTTTTAGTCAGAAGCTTGGAAAGAGGTAAAGGAGTCACTTCCCCCATATATCTTATATATTCTTATATATATACAGCCGTTTCGATCTAGCCATGTCCGGAAGCAAAAAAGTGTACTCAAATTTTTTAACAAATTTTGTAAAAAAAATATAAAAAACAATCTTTAAAATATAAATTGAATATTCAAGTGTTAAATATTCAAGTTAAAACTAGCACAGAAAAGTTGTCCGAATCCGAAATTAATAATTTATTGATTTACCCGAAAAAATATCATATAAAAGTATTGAAAAATATCGTTATACATATACCATATTAGGACGTTAATTACTTTTTTATGAAGTCAAGGCATTATTTGTAAGCTTTGAGTTACCCAACAAATTATATTATTAAAATATCTATAACATAAAACATTAAAATAATTACAACAATATTTGAAAAATTAATAGAAAAGAAATTAATTTTTTAGATCAATCAAGTTTATTTTGAAAAATAATAGGAAATAATTAGGAATAAAAGTTCTTATAAAATATATTTGTATGCTCACATTTTTTAATATTCTTACATTTTTTGTTATATTCTCCCTGAAATTCGTATTAATCCCGGCGAATGTAGGAAAACGGAAATAAATTTTTTGCGCAAATAAAATCAAGCGCCAAACACACACACTCACGTTTAGACAATCAGACTTTTGTGCTCCTGTTCTCCTCTGTGCCTGTGTCTGTGGTGTGTGTGTGTGTGTACTGTGCACACACAATTGCGAATTAGGAAAACGAATTCGGAGAACGACACAAATGGAATCGCATTAAATCAAATCAAACGAAACGAAATGAATGAAACATCGCTCCAAAGTTGGCTCCCAGGGAATTCGCGAAGAGCTCCCCATTCGAAATCTCAGATGACAGCCGAGCATATTGTCGCCTAATTAATCGCATGTGCATTCCTATCGCCTCTCAGCCAGTCCATATACTGTGAGTACACCGAGTACAGTGAGTACAGTCCGTATACAACAGGCGCTAATTAGTCTCCGGACGGTGACAATGCGCCGGGGGCACAGATCAAACGACCGACTTTCGGAATCGAGGCGTTTTAGGGCCTGTCCACAGAGGCCCACAGGTCCTGAGTTACTTTGAATCCCATTTTTTCCCTTGGCTCCTCTCTTTCTTTTTTTTTTTGTATTTTGTGCCATATTTACCCCTCTGCATTCGAGTCGGGACGAAATTAAACGAAAACACAGCATTCGCGAGAGATCAAAGCAGATGCGACAAGTCTTTGGGGATCCGAAAATGTTCCAGGCTGTCCGGAATGGGAAATTTAAATTAGTTGCATCGTTTAGCAGGGGAAAAAACTGGAAAGTAAGTCCAAATAATAACTGGAACTTAGGCAAATAAAAAAGGAACAGTAAACAGTTTACTTAAAGATTAAAAATGGGTGTGAAATTAAATTAAAAATTGTAAAAACACCCTAATAGATTTCGGAAATTCTTGCAGTCTTTGAACTGCACAGAAATGCAATTAAAGAGCACTATTTAAAAACCCATTGATTATTTTGCACTCGATTCATGGCGACACTTGACCACATAGAAAAGTAAGCGATAATGGGACCAAAGGAATTCAATGAATCAAATTTAATTTCCCAAGAAACTCGGTGGAAAACGAACAACTGCCGAGAATAATGAGGCGAAATCGCATTAGGTGCGGCAGCATCTGCGAAAGTCTCTAATTGTCAATGGCTAAATAATTGAGAGCCAGGTGCTAAGCAGGCGAAATTAGATGGCAAGGAGAGTACGTAATAGCATTAAGGAAAAATCCAAATGAAAATCACTTTAAATGCTAAACAGATGGTCGCTGGCAGAGGCGAAATAAAAACACATAAAGCGCCCTCGGGCCTTTAAGCATCCATTAAAAATTTAATAACTTTGGCCCCGGACCAAATGCAATTTTGTGAAATTTTCTAGCAAAATTAATTAGTCAAACAATCCATCAGGGCCGGACCTTAACGTGGCCAAGCCGGCAAGTTATGCCAGTCTGAAAAAGGTACAAAATCCCGTGGCGAACGTGACCATAGCCTCCTCACTTCGGCCGAAGGATTTTTCATTCAAACGTTCACGTGCGTCGCCCAAGCTGGCAAAATATTGACCCGGCCAACAGGCTTGGCTGGGCAAATGGGGAAAACTGAAAAGGGACTGAGAGACGGGGGCAAGTGGAAGTGGAAGACAGGCGGCCAAAGCCCAACACTTCAAAGGCCGCACCAAAATGTAATTTTAATCAAAAATTATTCAGCCCCAGGAAATCCCAATACATTGCGAACAAACGCAAGGGAATTTAGCCTGCTAATCCTTCTTAAAGGCAGGCGTTGGGCTTAAGTGAAGGATATTGCGACGCATTTAATTTCCATATATTTATGGCACAATCAAGCACAAACAGAATCCCTAACGAAATTTCAGCATTTTAATTTTATTTTCTTTCATATTTTGGGGGTCTCTGAGTGAGAGTTGATGAACATATTAGATCTCCTTGAGCCCTAAATCGATATTTTCAACATGTTTATTATAAATTCTGAGAATAAATATTCGAAGTTCAGGTATTAAGAAAAAAATAAGTAATAGGAAGATCTAAAGCTACGATTTTCTGTAGTTATGGCTCAAACTGAACCTGTAACTAGCCTCAAAGGCACTTTTAATGGCACGCTCAAGTTTTTCGAGGTCCTTCAAGACCCTCAGCTCAGACAATTTTCCTGTTTAATCGACTTTTGTGCTGCACAATCACTACCCAAAACAATGTCAATGCAGAGCAGAGAAAGGACCAGACAGACCGAGGGGCTGTTTGCCGTCCACAGACAGGACAATTAATTTTTAATGCAAGCCGCTCGACAGATCAGCAGCAGAGCCGGACACAGACAAAAACGGCATCGTTGGGGGCAAGTGGCACTGCTAATTGCACTCATTCACACGGCAAGCGACAACAAAGGCGGCGGTCTGAAGAGCAACGGGAAAATGGCAGCAGCAACTGGAATGGCTACGAAAATGGCAGCAACTTCAATGGCAAGTCGAGCAACAAGAGAGCCGTCGTCTCCTTGACGCACGGAAACGGAAGCGTTAGTTGCAAGGATATGTTGCAGTGCGGCACAATAGTGACAGAGGCAGTGGGATAAAGTTTCTGGCATTTTAAATTGAAACAATAAATTTATTTATTTTTAGTGTAGGAATAATATTATACTAGAAATATAAACTGGTTTTAAAATTGAATTTAATTCAAGTTAAACCTAAATTAGACAGGATTTCTTAATCCATGGGGAACTTCCTCCCAGCCTGTCTTAATACAGCACCTCTTAAGCTTAAAATTTTTCCATTCCCAGACCCAGAGATCTTTGTGGGCATAAGGACAACATTTCGACCCACTGTGCCTGCCGCCGCCGCCTCTGTGTGCCGTGCAATTACGTGCCATTGAGGCGGCCCCATTGTTGGTGCAGTGCAGATAGCAAATAGCAGTCGCATCCAGAGAGTCCGGCGCCTACATCCGCCGCCCACGCAACACTCCAGTGTCATTGCCTATTTCCGGCGTAATTGTTATGCCAATTTTTAGGGCCAGCCAGTGTGTGAAATTAAATGAGAGTCAAATAAAGTCCCGGGCGTTCCGAGAAGAGCGCATAAATGCGGTTAAATTTGCAGCGTTAAATGTTAACAGTCGATTTTCCGATGCATACGGCAGACCTATAAAAATATCAGCGCGTATTTGCCAGCTCCCTTCTTATCTACTTGAGGCCCCCTAAAACCCTAGCCCAATCCCCTCTATTGAACCCTCTCAACCGCGACGCCACCGACATTCCCCGTCATCATCATTCCGGCTTAGACTTTGGGGGAGTGCAAATTGACAATTTCTGTGAAATTGCACAAATACGAGCCTGTGCTCCAATTTTTTATGGCAAATTACCCAGCCGCATGTGTGGATAGCTCGGGGCGCGGGGGCGTGGCTTCGCAGGGATCTCAGAGCCAGGAAAATGTCATAAAAACGTTTGGCAGACGCTCGGCTACGGCAGAGTTTTTATGATTGGTTTTTAGACGGGTTTCCCTCCCAAAAAAAGAGGGGCTGCAAAGGAGGAAAAATAAAAGGGAAAAATAAATAAAATATAAACTGCGTTATGTTTATGCGACAAAAAAAGCGAGGCGAGCAGAAAAAGCTATCAGGACATCATCAGCCAGCGTATAATTAAACATTACGCAAAGGCAATAAAAATGCGAGACAAAAACCGAAAGGACTTTTGCTGCATTTGAATGATCCTGAAAAGTGGGATAAAAAAATACGGCCTCGAATTTGTGATTATGGAATGGCCTTTGTTTTTTGTTTTTTAACAAAAAAACCTACATACTCTAGGGGGTTAGTTGAAGGAAATAAAATAAAATAAGTCAATAATTAAATATATATATATTTTTTCACGCGCAACCAAAACAATTTAAACTTTGAAACTTCCTTGACATTGTTGTTTGAGGGGAAAACAAATAATATGAAAAACAAATTTAGCTCAATGCTATGCAAAAATATTTCCCCTTGACAGCTGTTGTTTTTTGGGTAAAACTTTTTGCTTATATTAAAAAGCAATTAATCTGAATATAAGAGTACATGAAAAGTTAATAAACAGAACAAAAAGAGGTCGTCGAACCGAACAACTCTCGCTTCTCTGCCTAGTTATGTTTTGACAATTTCTTGTTGGGTAAAAAATCCGTTCTGATATTTGTTTTCGATGGCCGAAATGTTCCACGATATTTGCGAAACTTTAAAAGCAATTAAAAAGTTTGTGCAGTGCCATGATTTCCCCGTCGCTGCCCGACTACCTCACGGCCAAAATGAACTTTCCGGGCAGCAGCTGCTGTTGGCCAAGAAAGCGGCAACATTAGGGCACACACAGACACGCAAATAGTATATACATATATAGAGCACTCGTGGCATAAACATAATGATAAACATAATACGCCGCTGAGTGCCTGGAAGTATGCTTAATTCTGTGCAACTTTAGTGCCTTTAAGTTGCAAGAAAAGGAAAATCCCCCTAAGAGAGCGCCGGACCCTGGAAAAGTTTTTCGCCTAACAGCCCACCCCTTGCCCACGTCGGCGGGTCCCGTTCGTTTCTCTAAGTGTACATGCCACAAACAACTTAAGCTGCGCTAGGCAAATGTACATCGAAATGTGGAACTCACTGTCGGCAGGACGAAAGTGCTCAAAGGAATGCCGACAGAGGCAGCGACGGAGGCAAGGCGTTTATTTGCGTTTATAATGTGTGAGCTATTAAAATTTTAGAGGCTGTTAGTGAGGCCTGTGTGAGGGTGTGAGCAGACGCACTTGAATTAAAAATGTTTCTGCAGCAGCATAAAACGAAAATTAGTTGATTTTTTATACTCTCCGTGGGGGTGGAGGGCGCGAGGCTCTTAAAGCTTTTAGGGCGGCAGCAGCTGCTGGAAAAATCTTTTAAGTGAAAATCCGCACAACGCTTGTGTTTGGATTACATTCATATTCATATATTTGTACTTGTGTTGGCGCTTGTGTTTGTGTTGGCAAGCGTAAAGTGGAAATTAACATAAAACAGGCGGGCCCCGCTGCGTATACGTAACGTCGACTCGAAGTCGTAATGCCCTCGAAAATTACTTCAAATTGCAGAAATAAAGCACACATTTCTTGGGTTTCTCTATAGAGTCTCTATATCTCTGAACTACAATCTGCGGCTTATTAATTATGCAACCAATTTACTGACTCAGCCCATGGACCCTTCAGCGCTGCGTTGCAACCCGCAGCAGAGCTTAACGAACCCAAAAGTCCCACCACTTTATTTACTTTTATATAAATATTTTTTGCTGTAAGCCATGGCATTTTTTTCACCTCTCGGATTCAGCTGCAGCTTATTTTTGATGCATATTTTATTTTGCCATTGCATGCGTAATTTTATTTGCTGCCACGCCCATCTCTCCACGGTGCTGTTGCTGCGGCTAGTTGCGGGCTCGTAATTCGCAGAGCAGGTATAAGTTTTATGACCATTGTCGCGATTTTGTTGCTCCTGCAGACAGTGCAGTCCAGATGGATGTTTTTCAGCTGAATTTACGTTTAATAAATATACTATAAATAGAAATATAATATTTTTGAAATAAACGTTACATTAACTAGGAACGGGTGTATTGTTTTCACTCACTTAAACTCTTACTATATAATGTTATTTTTATACAATTGAAGGGTATTATAATTTATAGTAAGTCAGAAGTTTGCAACGCAGTGAAGGAAACATTTTCGACTCTATAAATCATGTATATTCTTGATCAGCATCGACAGCCGAGTCGACCTAGCCATGTCTGGTAGAAAACCAAACTTTAAAACTTTGTCGAAATTTTTGAGGAATTAAATTGTTAAAATAGTAAAAGAAAATTTGCAAACAATTTAATTGTAAATTAAAATGAAAAATTGTGAATGTAAAATTGTAAATGTATAAGAAACCATTAATAGACAATTTGTATGATATTTATAAATGTATTATTCCTGTTAGGTTTTCTCCTATATTTATCAAATTGGATTACATTTTAATGATCAAATTGTCTGCTGCAGGGGTATACAAACTTCGTCGTGCCGACATTAGCTTCCTTTATTGTATTAGAATTGTAATGTTAAACAGATTATCTAAATTAATTTTCAAAATTCATGATAATTTTTGTGTCTTATATATTAAGGAGTGTAGTAAACTTCTGGCTTTAAATATTAATTAAAAAATCCCTTATCACATTCCTCTACTCTAAGCTACAACTGACAACACTGATTTTGGCTGATGGCACCGCTCTCCCTTGGTGGAAGGTTGTTAAAAATGTATGCATTCTACAACAAAATGCTGCTTGTTGTCGTCACTGTGGCTGCACCTGGGCGGATGGTTGTCGTCGTCGTCGTCGTCGTCGTCCTGCCAGGATATGCACGGCAATGTGCCAAATTAAGTGCTCTGCCTGCCAAAAAAAAAAGGAGAAGCGGAAAAAAACATGAGAAATAAAGGACGAAAGCCTGCGTCCGGATGTCGCTTAAGTTGTGATGTAAATTTTAATTTCGCCATGTTATGACATGTTCCCAGAGCCCCTTTGAAGTCCTTGCAGGACTGACTCCACGTCCGAGTGCAAATTAAAGAGGCCTATCCCGGAGAGCTTTGGCCATTTGAATTAGTTTCTTTAGGAAATTCAGTAATGCAATTTGTTGGCCTTCCACGAAGCCGCCTCCAGTTGTTTACTGCGGTCTGGCCTGGCGTTGCCAACGGCAACGTTAGCCAGCCTGCCAAATTGGCATTTTAGCGCAGCTGTTGATAAGTTTTTAATTAGCTTAGGCTTATTAGGCGGCACTTTAGTCATAAAACTGTGCGGTTGCACGAAGACTTTCCGGGCTCAAGCGTTTAAAATGGTATTAGGGCATAGAATGTGGCCTAAACTTGATGGGACAATTTATTAAGTTCCCCAGACACAGGGCCATTGTGGTGTTCAGGATCAAGAAGTGCTACCAGTGGAATATCTACAAGTTTAAATACTTGAATAGTATTCTTTGCAATCCCTTCATCTTGAATTATGAAATATTTCCCTCATTTTACCTGAAACAACATAAATAACTCCACTACCGATAATAAATACTATTATTGACAAAATAAATATCCAGGCAGCCAGCTCAATAAATCTCTCTCTACTCTCGCTTTACTCTACGTACAACTTACACATTTAATTATCACGCATACGTCATGGTGTGCAGGCAGACGGGCAGAATAACTTGTAAGCCGCAGTGAAATCCTTTTTCGCACACAAATTATCCAATACGATTGCCGGTATCATCAGAGCCATCAATATTTCAAAGGGATTTCGCAGCGCAACCCGATAGCACAATAAATTTCTTATGAAATTTTCATCTGCTCGTGAGTGAAAGGTCAATTTGGTGTAAATGCCTATTGATTTTTTTTGCGGACCAGCAGCTAGCAGCCGATGGAATGAAATTGAAATTATTTCCAGTGACAGCAGTTTAGGGGACGTGTCAGAGTCGGGACGACATGTGAAAATAAAATACAAATATTTATCTAGCCCGTATAATTCCGGCCGTGGCCGTGCGGAGTTGAACAAATCTCTCGAATGGCCCAAGGCTGCTAGGCTCATGTCGTCTTATTAAATCACACAAAATAGAACAAGTTTCAGAGAGTTTTTCGGGCCGAGTTGAGAGTTACACATTCGGCAGAGGTTGAACTGCCTGCTGGTCTCCTCGACTGTCAAATCACTTTGTGATAAGGATATAACAAATGGGCGCCACGCACACACACACGACTGCATGCCGGGATTTTCTATCTCGTGTCGTGTGTCTGCTTCATAACTGACAAATGAAAATGTCAAAAAATGTTTGCTGACAAGCTACAAACCAAATGAGAAGGAAAATGTTCAATTTTTCTATGCTCACGCTCCAAAGTTAGACCGAGAGATGTTACCCAAAAATTTAATTAAAAATTCATTCTGTCTTAAGCTCACCGAAAACAGCAGGAAGCCATCAGAAAACTCTTAATTAACAAATAATGGGAATTTTTAGAATTGTCAAAGGGGCATTCTAAATAATTGCTTCCAGAAATAGGAATAGGATACGTATCTAAGGAATATGTCTCAAAATATAAAAATAACACAAATGAAACGTGGTATTCCAATAACTCAAGTATGCAGAATGTATATCCATACATTCCCCTAATTAACAAACTCCCACCATTAGGAGTAAGTCAGAGGCTTAAGTGCGCTCTCCGGTTCAGTGTATCATTACAATCTCGGCTTCAATTACAAGCTAAGCACTAAACATTTGAGCGAATGCCGAAAGCAGGTAGCCATGATTAATGTTCGGTTATTAATAACGTCGCAGGACAGCCTCTTCAGGTGCCTGCCACATCGAGTCACTTTCCGAGTATCCATTACGCATTTGCATTGGCGCCAGACTGTTCGTTCTCGTCTTCTGCCAGCTGAAATTCTAGCCTGTTGGTCATTTTAAGGCCAGGAGATGGGCGCCGAAATGGCAGCTAATGAAGCGAAGGAATCTTTTCGGTTTTTGAATCCGCTTTTGTGCGTCCACCTTATAGTCTCGAGTTCCCGAAGAGCTCTTAGAGTAGTGTAAACACAGAGCAAGGGAAATCCGGGGCTTTGTTTTGCGCTGTTTTCCACGAAGAAACTCTCCATTCCTTGGTGCACACAATAAACCTGCATTTAAGTTAATTTTCCTGTAATTTATCTGTTATTTAACTAAGTCAGCCACCGTGCAATATGTTGCATGATTTATGCCTGACATTTTCAATTGTTTATTGCCCTCGTTTCCTGCTCAACTTCTTCGGTGTGTCTTTTGTTTTTCACATAGATTAATTTTGACAAATATAAATGTCAGAATGGTCCAGGTTCTGTTCCTGGACAGTTTAATGAACCACCCTCATAAAAATATGAATAATACGCAAATAACGGCGGGGACAAGGTGGATACATAATAATGATGTGCCTTAATGGGGCCAGCAAATTATTGGGATAATGTCAACAAAGCGACCAATCCATTTCCATCCAATTAAAGTCGGACAATGCCAACTCAATTCGGGCTTTCGCTGTGTCAACGAAGGGATGCGACTGCCATTGCGATTTTCATTTCATTTTATCCAGCCGGATGTGCATTTACATAACTGTGATATCGATTCGTATAATAATTAGCTTATTGTGGCTCTTCAAGCTGAAATCGAGCCAGCTTCATCCGATGCGATTCGTTGTAAAAGAAAGCAAACACTTTGAATTATTCAATGGCCTGGTCGAAACACGAACATCACAGTTGCAGTTTGCGCGCGAAGCGTATTTTAAATAAATCAGAAAGTGGGAATGTGTAAGTTTATTATTGCGAATAAATTACCTTGTCCAAAGACAATTTATGTATCCATGTCACGCAGATAATGCGCCAAATTATTTTCAATTTATTTGTGCGTTAATCGCACGCTAGAAAATTAGTTTTACAGTAATTGTCAATTGCAAAACATGTCTGGGGATTAAGGGAAAATAATTTTCGTATTTTTTATATATTTTTGCTGTGTTATATTTTAGAATCCGTGGATCATTGATTTCTAATTAATATCTGCCTGCTATACAGATAATAAATGCCAAATTACAATATGGAAATTGAAGCTAATAATATTGCACATAAAATTGATATTTGTCATGAAATTCTCCATAAATTAAACCTAAGAGTACTATATATTTAATTATAATTTTTAGTACTGGCAATATTTTTAATACGTACTTGAGAAAAAATTCACTGCCTAATTAGTTCCTGTATTCATTTTAAAATAAGAAAAAAGAAAGCTTAATATTGGTTATATGAAGACAATTTCGTTTTTTCCTCTTGACTAATCCTTTCTCTTTGGCTCCTTTTTAATTTTCTTGCAGGAACCGCCATTTAAGGACACACAAAACAACTTCGACAAGAACACGCGGCGAATGCATTACATTATAATTTCATTAAGGACAAAAGCCTTTCTCTGCCAGCGGTGAAACAACGTTGCCAGGAGATAAAGGAGCGCCAAAGGAAAGCGGTGCGGGCATAAAGGATAACGAAGGAGAAAGGCGGGCGGAGAAAGTCGGAAAGCCGCAAGGAGCGACAATAGCCGCGGAGCCCACTGCCTACTTCTGGGCGCTATCAAGCGAGAATCAAGAGTCTGGCATTTTTATGAAATTAATACAAAGGACACGGCAAGGAGCAGCAGCTGAAGCCGAAGAAGCGGTAGAAGTGCCAGCGGTAGTTAGAGTGGAAGCGGAAGTGGCAGCCATGACAAAAGCCTCGGCGGCGGCGCCAGGACACCGATGAGCGGCACTCCTCTAGCGACAATAATGGCAGAAGCACTCCTCCTCTCGCGGCCCGACTCCGCTCGCACAGACGTGACCGCCTCCGATCGGCTAATAGCATTTACCCGCGGAGCAGGCTCCACGGCCTAACTTGACATGCCAACGTGACCCAGCTGGCGAAAATATTTACCCAAGAACCAAGGCAGCTAAGAAGCGAAAAATCACTACAGAAAATATCTGAACAAAAAAGAAGCAGGCAATACCGGAGCACTTAAGACAATGGTTGGTGCGCAGCAATTTTGGGTAGTGCTCCTCGCAGCGGCCACTCTGATCCTGACCCCGGTGCAGAGCTGTCCGCCCGAGGTGTGTGTGTGCAAGTGGAAGGGCGGCAAGCAGACTGTGGAGTGCGGGGGCCAGCAGCTGTCCAACCTGCCCGAGGGCATGGACCCTGGCACCCAGGTGCTGAACTTCAGCGGCAACGCCCTGCAGGTGCTGCAGTCGGAGCGCTTCCTGCGCATGGACCTGCTCAACCTGCAGAAGATCTACCTGTCCCGGAACCAGCTCATCCGGATCCACGAGAAGGCCTTCCGGGGCCTGACCAACCTGGTGGAGCTGGACCTAAGCGAAAATGCGCTACAGAATGTCCCGAGCGAGACCTTCCAGGACTACAGCTCCCTCATGCGCCTCTCGCTCAGCGGCAATCCCATCCGGGAGTTGAAGACCTCGGCCTTCCGCCACCTGGCGTTCCTCACCACGCTGGAGCTGTCCAACTGCCAAGTGGAGCGCATCGAGAACGAGGCCTTCGTGGGCATGGACAATCTGGAGTGGCTGCGTCTGGACGGCAATCGGATCGGCTTCATCCAGGGCAACCACATCCTGCCCAAGTCGCTGCACGGCATCAGTCTGCACAGCAACCGCTGGACCTGCGACTGCCGCCTCCTGGATGTCCACTCCTGGCTGGTCAACTACAACACTCCGCTCGCGGAGGAGCCCAAGTGCATGGAGCCGGCTCGACTCAAGGGCCAGGTGATCAAGGGCCTGCAGCGCGAGCAGCTGGCCTGCCTGCCGGAGGTGAGTCCCCAGTCCAGCTACACGGAGGTGAGCGAGGGCCGGAACATGTCCATCACCTGCCTGGTGCGGGCCATCCCGGAGCCGAAGGTCCTCTGGCTGTTCAACGGCCAGGTGATGAGCAACGACAGCCTGATGGACAACCTGCACATGTTCTACTACATCGACGAGACCGTCGGCAACAGTGGCGCCGAGGAGAAGCGCAGCGAGATCTTCATCTACAACGTGGGCGCCGAGGACAACGGCACCTTCTCCTGCGTAGGCCAGAACATTGCCGGCACCACCTTCAGCAACTACACCCTGCGGGTGATCATCAAGGAGCCGCCGGTGGTCAACGAGGTCTCCTTTCCGCGCGACTACATGAACTACATAGTGGCCAGCAGCGCCGGCGGCGGCATCATCTTCGTGGTGCTCCTCTGCACCATAGTGGTCAAGTGCAAGAAGCCCTCGGAACCGGCCAAGCAGCGCAAGAAGTGCGAACAGGTGACGAGCATAGCTGGCGGCACGGACTCTTCCTCGGGCAGTGGCCAGGACACGGGCATGATGAAGTGCGCCTCTATCCTGAACGATGGTGGTGACAGCCTGAATGGGAACGCCGGTCTCATGCTGGGGGACACCCTCACGCCGACCAAGGCCGCGAACGGAGCCGCCGGAGGTGGCATCATCCTGGGAAACCAGATGAAGCAGAACCTGCTGTTGTACGCCACACCGAATCCCGCACAGCAGCAGCTGCAACTGAACGTGAACCTGATGGGCTCTGGTCCGGGATCGCCGCCGCTTCTCCTGAGCAACGGTCATGGGCTGGCCGCCGCCTACTGTTCTCCGCCGGCCTCCCTGCGGAACTACCAGGAGAAGAACCCTGACCTGGTCAACGATGCGGAGAGCGTGAAGCACAAGCTGAAGACGGCGGTGAGTCTGGACGGAGCCGGCGAGTACGAGACCCAGAGCGACTGTGGCCAGTACGAGGGCTGCTACCAGCTGACGGCAGCTCCCCACCCCGGACACCCCGGGCATCCTGGACATCCCGGAGTGCACCCGCATCCGCTGCCGGGACACCCGCTGATGGGACGCTTCACCCAGGCGATGACCACGCTGCCCAGGGGCATGCAGCTGAAGCCGGCCCCCCACCAAGTGGACGTGCACCTTAACCCCGTCTGCTTCCTGGGCCAGGACGGGGCCTTCGCCTACGACTACAGCAGCGCCCACCTGGTGCAGCAGTCACCGCAGCAACAGCAGCAGCAGCAGCATCAGCAGCAGCAGCAACAGGTGCAGCCCGCCGCCAACTTCTACCGGACGCTGCCCCACAACAGGTTGCACAAGCAGCAGCAGTTCCAGGCGGCGGCGGCAGGTGGCGTTGGCGCCGGCAATCCCACCCTGCGATACAGCCTGGAGGCGGAGTTCATCCAGCGGGGTCCCACGGTCAGCTACGAGAAGTATCAGCTGCCCAATGTGCGCTTCACCGCCGAGGGATATCCCCAGCAGCAACAGCAACATCAACAGATCCTGCAGCAGCAGCAGCAGCAGATCCTTCAGCAGCAACACCAATTCCCGTCGCCTCCGGAGGGCTACAAGAGCGACCTGGCCGTAATGCCGGCGCCGTTCCAGCAGTGGCCCAGCTGCCTGCCCGGCTACCGCTTCGCCCAGTCGCCCACCAGTCAGCCAGCGGTGGCCACTCCGCCCGGCCAGCCGAATCCACCAGCATCGGCTTCGGGCCAGGCGCAGGCCCAGACCTGCAGCATTCCCGAGCTGGACGAGAGCGAGGCCCAGTCACCGCGTCTAGAGGAGGCCGCCTCCGCCGCCGCCGCTGCAGTGCCTCCTGCCGGCGAGGAGGGCGACTCGGAGGCCGCGAAACTCAAACAGCTTAACGGTCCCTTGGCCGACAGTCCCGACGAGGGATACGTGGGTGATGGGCAGGAGACCAGCGACATTTGACCCGGCCAGCAGCCAGCCCGAAGCCAGGAGGAAGCGGCCTTAGACGATTCAGTGGCCCTGTAAGCGGCCAGGCTGATCACCAACCACTCATAGCCTAAGATCACCCTTCCCCAGCGAGGAGCGAGTTCTCCAGCCGTTACTTACACTTCCCCTTTTTTTCTGTTTGTTTGTTCTGTTGGTTTGCCCGCAAAAAAACAAGCAAACAAAAGGCAGACCCAAGTTTAACCTAATAATTGGCAGAGAGCGAAAACGAGAAAGAGAACTCGAAATGCGAGACCGAAAAGAAGAAGTCCCAGAAAAGCGAAAGGAGCTCAGGAGAAAGAAGCCTGGGGCAAGCCGAAGAAGGAATACCTATTTGCCTTGTTTTAATTTCTAGGATGTATTTCTTTTGGTTTATTAAGGAATTATTATTCTACTTGTTTTCTCTAAATACTTAAGTTTATGTTAAAAGAAAGTTTCTTAAATGAATTTCCCTAGGTTATATTTCATACGAATCTTATTAGGCGAACATTAACACATATAATTCTTTAACTTTTTGATGTGATTATTTCAAGACCCTCTTTCGCAACCAAATACTTCCCATTTTCGTTGGACTTTTGCGGCTTGGAAGGGTACCTGGCCAGAACAATGGACAGGACCTAACCTAATAAAGCCGAAAAACAAAGACGCCGCTAAACAAAAGCCTCTTGTCGTTGTTTGTTTCTGTTTGCTGCGTGCTTCGAGTGGCAAGCTGGCAGCATTTTATTTCCGCTGATGTAATTGAAAAACTTTTTCATTTAATATAAAGTTTTCAGCAGCCTCCCCGCAGCACAATGAAGAGCAAGGAAAGCCGAAAGAAAAGGCAAATAAAATCCCGGGCCTACGACTAGACATGTGTGTGTGTTGGGGTGGTGTTGAGGGACTGCTGTGTCCTGTATGTGTGCCGATTGAGTTGTCCGACTCTCGGCGGCGTTGTTAGTTGACAATCGTGGTGGCAGGGGGGACGGACGGGGGTTTCACAGCCCTACGCCACTTCCTCGGGATCCTTGGGATCCACTTCGCAGCGGTTCCGAGCCGGTGGCTCACTTCAGAGCCAAGTGGCATGTGTTTTCGCCATGGCGACACCTGCTCTCCGGAACACAAAGGACTCCCCGGCTCGAGGACTCGGCTGTTGAACCTTTCGCCGGAGCCGTTCCGGAATCCGAATGGGAATCGCAATCGGCGGCAAAGGCAGTGGCGGGGGCGGAACTGAAAAGGCTAAGTGGGGAATTCCGGACGAAAATCGCGAGTGGCATTAAGGACTTCCCCCTTTGTAGTGTGCTCTAGTTTATGAAATTTTAATTTGGGCCACATCCGCTTCACTGTTGCATTTAAATAATTTATCGCCTTTACTTTCCCCGGAACTTTCTCCTGGTCCTAAGCAAACTGTGCTCAGCCATCGCCTCACCTCACCGCACCCATTCAGACTTTAATTCTCCCGCCTTAAGTTTGTTGTACCGAATCGAACAGACAACAGAACACAAGTGTTTCCGGGTAACATTTAACGTAGATATCGTAAATTATAGCGGCTACCGATGTAAGGACTAACTAAATATAGGCTAACCCCGACCGTTTGAGACTTGTATGTAAATGTAGCCCTAGGAATCGTTTGAGCAGCGCCCCGGCTTTCCCTTTTAAAGTAAATGTTATGTAAACACCGCCACTCTCCCGATGTAAATTAAAAAAGAAGGGGGGAAAACATGTAGCAAAGTGTCTGCAACATATATTTTGAAGAATGTAAGTAACCACAAAAACAAACAATTAGCAATAGAAGAGCTTCAAATGAGACGCACGACGACGAGCAGAAGCAATCATTTAAGCCGTACGGAGTACTGTAAATTGCATAAATAAATCATTAGCTGTAAGGACAAGGCAAACACTGACACCTACAGGACACACACTCACGTACTCGGTATGTTTTCAATGGTTAAGTTTTCTTTTCACCAAGTGAGTTAGTTGGCAAGCTGCACCCAAAGGAATATAGTAACAGAAACTAAATTAAACAAAGCAAACCAGAGAAAACACAAAAAAAAAATACATTTTAGCCTAGAAAACTGTTTGAATCTCAACACAGAAACAGACACAGACACACTCAACGGCATACTGAACAAAAGAATTTGCTGGCATAAGCCTGCCGAATGGAAAGTAATTTTAAATATTATATTATATGGAATACACTGCAGAAATAATGAATATGTTTAGCGTTAAGTTAATGGTTAAGCAAAGCAAATACGCATTAACAAAATATTTAGTGCGAAAACGGTCACCAACATTAAAAAGGATAACAATGAGAGAAAACGTCAGAGAAACAAAGCGAAAAGCACAGTCTAGTTATTAATTAATTTTTTAAGTTCAATTGTAATTCAAATGCATTATGATAATAACAGAAGCAAAGTGTAAAAAGGATAAGAGAGAAATTAAACCGAATAAAAAGCATTAAACAGAAGAATTTAATAAAAACTAAATTATGCCGTCTCTTATTCCAGCCAACAAAGGGGGGATGCGAACAATTCCAGCGATTGAATATTAAATAGACGAAGATGGAGCACTCCGTATTTTCTTTTTCTTCGGCGCGATAAAGCCGAGATAAGGACGAATGGCGTGGGAAATGCAAATGCGCCACTAAGTAGGCAGCGGAATAAGTCCAGCTGGAAGGACCAAGCTGGAAGTGTTGGAGTATTGAAGGAAAATTAAGTAGGGGATAAAGTGTGCTTGCTGGGAACAAAAGGATGCAAAAGAAAGTGCGGATAAATATCTCTTGGGTTGATTAAAATCATCGTAGCTTGAACTTCAGTCAACTAAAAAGTTCCACAGAATCTGCAAACAATTTTATGAGGATTGCAGGAAGAGAACAGAGTTCAAGAAGGCATAAATCTTACAACGAAATAAGGATATTAATAATAATAATAAATAATATATCTGTAGGATTCTAACTATTATTATAAACATTAGTTTCCCTTAATCCCTCTTAACATGTTAGACTTTCGGTGCAATTACAGCAACTTAAATCCAACCCAAGGCCTTAAAGAAATCCCGCTTGTATAGTAACTGGTTTACTTAGCCCAGCTTTTCCGTGCAACTAACCCGATGCATCGCATCACCAAGGTCGTTTGACTGCCTCAAGATGCGCAAATCACGCATACGCAGTGTGTGCCCCAAATGAGCACAACACAGCGCAGCAAGGTCGCAGCCCGGCTTTAGCTCAAAGCCAAGCAGATCCGAGCACGGCAAAGCCCACACAAGACCCAGTCCCAGTCCCAGCCCCGGACCCGGACCCGGACCCAAACCCATACCCCGACGGTACAAGGAGACCTAGCCAGAGGCGAAGGCGCACTGAAACCCGGACCCGGCACTGACGCATTATACGTTTCAGTGCGCAATAATGTCATTAAAAGGCGCAAAAGGAGCACGGCTGCGAGCGCCGAAAGGAAAGCACAACTGGGTCAGTTAATGCAGCCAGTTGTTACCTCGACCTGACATTTATGAGCAGCCGAAGTAGATAGCTGCCCCGGAGCAGCCCAGGACCCAGGACCCCTTGCCGGCGTAGAGCAATTAAGAGCAGGGTTTAAAACAGCTCCGCTCCGGCAGCTCCACACGAGTGTCGAGTGTCGAAATTTATTGGAAATGCCTTAAGCCCGCACACCCGAAAGTCATCTAAAGCCGCCAGAAATATGGGCGCCCTCCACTCGAGCGGCAGCCACATCGTTGACAGCGCCGGAGAGAAAGCAAAGCCAGGCAGGAATTGCGGTAGCGGCATCAAAATCAAAGACAGGCACCCGGCTCCGACCAGAAACCAAAGTCAGAGGCGCGCATAATTAATGTAGGCATAAAAACAAGTGACTTGTAAATATTGCCAAGGCAATGCACAAGTTGCGGATGAGGATCCGCACACGCACACTCCCCACACACAACACACAGAGGCGAAGGCGAAGGCGAAGGCAAAGGCACATCTCCCAAATGCCGAGTATCTTTCGGTTGCGAATATGGCCGGGGTTGCGTTTGGTGTGGCCACTTACAAAGTGGCAAGTACAAGCGAGGACTGCGAGTCTGAGGTTGCCAGGCAGCGCACAGTGGGACTGAGCTGGCGGAATAATAAAGTGAGTACTGATAGAAACCAATTGAAGAATACAACTTACTTTTCTGATTTAAATTTCTAAACTTAAAAAGCAAAGTTCTAGGAATTTTAATTTATTTTTTTCATTACATCAATTGCAGATAGGACACATTTAGAGTCTCTGACAACCACTGTCTTGGTTCTAAGTTTCACTTTGGTGGCATGGCGCCCTAGTGGGCAAGACGCAGAGCCACTTAAAAGCGAACACAAACACACACACACCGACATGCGTGTGTGGGCGTTCTGGTTGTTTATGTATGTGTGCTCGAGCGTCCCTCTTGGTCCTGGCAGGACCGACGCTTGCTTCCCGGCGTTTATACGGTCTGGCGATTGTGACATTGTAGCTACAATTACAAGCGGAAGTGACGCACATCAACGCACAAATATGGAGGCGTCTATCTCTGCTTTATGTACGGCTAATGCGCCACTAAAGCTGCGCACAAATTGGGCTTATCGTATGGTTATTCCGATTCTATTTTATGCCCCAGCCCTCCTCGACCCAACTGCCTTGGCCCCGAAACATTGTGTGAAAAATGTTGAGTCAAAGTTTGTGGCATTAATGCGGAACATCCGCCATGAGAGCTGTGTGCTGTGTGCTGTGCCGGCGGATGTGTGGCCCAGTCGTTTGATATCTACATAAGTTAGAGCTAGTTTGTCTTATAAAGTTATTAACCAAAATTAATGTTTGTTATAAAATTTGCTCTGTGGTTCGGAAGTGCTTGTGCATAAAATAAACGATTCAAGGCAGTCCATATGCCTACAGCTGCAGTCATAATTATAGCACTATAAGTTTTGATATCTCTAAGATATAAAGGGAATAATAATATTATTAATTGGCTCTTTTAATTTTAATTTGGCTGTATAAAGGGTCTTGAAATCTTGAGGCAAATAAACGAATTAGTTTAAATTTACCTTATAAATAAATTTAATTTAAAACAAATATCAAATTACTTTACTCAATGGGATTTTTAATTTGTTCCACGAATAATATACATATAAATATTATAATTTCCAGCTTTATTCATTTGACCTCACCTGTCTCTCGGTTTTTGTGGTTTCAAACCTCAAGAAAGGCAATCAGAGTCATGCATAAGTAAACTATCTCAATATGCCAGGTGATTCATGGCAAGCTTTGTTGGTCATTAAGGCCTGCAGATGTTAGGCATTGAGTTGGCTTAGCTTGCCAATTAAATATTGACGAGTGCATTATACACACAAGCTTTAGATTTTAATTTAAAACTAGCACTACTTAAAACTTTGCGCATAAGTTACGCCATATTTGAGAGCACGTTTCCTTCGAATGGAAAACTTGGCCAATTTCAAATCCCTGACACGAGTGCCGTTGCCAACTTGGTCCATTTATATGCCTCGTTTCGGGCTGAGCCATAAAAAGAACGGATCCCGGGGATCTTTTGTCACATGTTCCTTCTGGAGTCGGAATTAAATATTCACATTTACGCATGCATGCACATTAATTTGCATAACTAATAATGTCGTTCCAACGAAAAATGTACAAAACTTTGGGTGTCCCAAGCAAAGTGGACACTGGACTCTGTTCTCTGAACTCTGGACTGTGTGGAAATATGTCAAACTGCAAAACTCGGATGACAAACAATGGACGGGGACCGAAACGTGCCTGGCCACGAATAGAGCAGCTGCGGAGATGTCCTCAAATTAATTCAAACTCATAAAATATTGACTATAAACAGACCTGGCCTGCCAGCTGGCCGAAAGATGATGCGGGATGCCGTGGGATGGCCATCTATCTTTGAAAAACCAACACGTATTTTTGGGGAAGGCTCCCTTTTGGTATTTGTCTAGTTGTCAATTTTTAATGTGGCTGCTTGACAAATCAATTTTGCGAGACTGCGACAAATGAAACGAACAATGCCGAACAAAGGACTTCTTGGGAAACTTTCTATTTGCCATCTATCTGGCACACAAAGAGCAATGTCAACGTCTTTAGGATAATTTGATTCGGATCTTGCCTCGTCCCTCTTTCCTGCCATCGCACAAGGCTTTCTCACTATTTTGCCAAATTGATGGAATTTTAAATTTGTTTTGCCAGGCAACGTCCATTGACTGGCAATTAGAATAATTTGGCCAGCTGTTGCTACAGTCCTGCTCCTCAAGTGGACTTTGACTTGGTGATTACACTCGAATATTTGCAAGAATATTTAATAGTCACACTTGGAACTCGACGGTCCCAATCGACTATTTGATACTCAAGTTTAGTTAATTAGTAGAGTATCAATACTGTTTTATAAATATTTTCACAACTTATCAGCAGCGTAAGCTATGTGATATTTTAATGTTGTTTAAATCGTATTGAAAAAACATCTTTACAGATTAAATAATGCATTTTCGTCCAGCCTTCCTTCGGCCGTATTCGTTTACCTTTGGCCAAAAGACTGCCCAATATTTTGTCTCAGCACACACATGCACACAGAAACCCTTTTCCAAGGATATTTCGAACACTCTCTAAACACAAATCACCAAATAACCAAACAGGTTTCTGGTCAAAGCCATCCTTTGGCCACACACACGCACACACACACCATTTCTCTATGCGTATTAAGTGTAATTAACTTGGCCAACAACTCCGGCAGAGCTCCAAGATGGCCCAGGGGCCTGGCCTAAGCCTTTGCTTGTTTATTTCTTGCCTTTGTTGTATAATTTAAATGGATTTTGTGGTTATTTTAAAGATAACAGTTGCAGTGCTCCGAGTATCTGCTCCATAATAAGTCTAAGCCGGGCATGCGGTTCCATGCCGTCCTTCCGTTGTTTTTTCGGGTCCGGGCCAGGCTCTTTGTAATTTATACTAGTTCCGGCTGACCCAGTTTTCGGGGGAAAGCGCTAAAACGATTTACGGGCCAGCCAAGGAGTTTAGCTCCGGCCATGATATAACAATTATTTGCTGCTTGCAATTGAATCTTAATCGCCCCTAGGAGGTGGGCAAGACCAATGCACTTTTGCTTAAAGCGGAGAACATGGCTCTTAAATGCTGCTCGTAATGAATTTACAAGTCGGCCACCTTTGGCCCACATTGACAATTCACAAAAGCTCAACACTTTGCTGCTGCGAAAAATCAATTTATATGTTAATTCGTAAGCAAAATCCACAACGCAGGGGAAAAGTGTGTGAAAGCTTTGCCAGGACTCCTCCCTTTTTGGATGCCAAAATATTCACTCACGCAGCCAAAAAAAAAGTAACGAGAAAGAAAAAAAAATTGAAGAACACAAACAAAAAACGGAAAAGTTCAACAAAGTGTTGTAGGTGCCAAAACTGACATTTGCCGAGCCAATATCTCTGTGTGCGAGTGTATGTGCGCTGTTGTGGTTGCGTTGGCATGGCTATTGGTGCGTTGGAGTGCGCCCAGGACACCAGTTTTTAGCAGGCAGCTGTAAGCCATCGGTTGGCAGTACAACATGACAGCCCTCAAAGGCGTCACTTTGAGCCAGGATGCACGCACCCTTTGTTGTGCTGCAGAAGGGCGTGTATTTAAATATAGGTCGAGAGGCAGTTGCGGGATGAACAAGAATCTTACTTAGGTTTATTGAACAAAATTTAAAATATTATTATTATTTTTTATATTATTATTACATTACAAAGTATACACTTTAGTCAATCCTTCCTCGGCCCTTCGGCATAGTATTTTTTTCAAGTGAATATAATAAATTACTTTAAAAGTTAAAAGTTAAAGTTAAGTTACTTGGTAATAAAAGTGTATCTCAACTTCGAAACATCATATAGTAAAACTAACTTTCCCTCTCTGCTTTGTTTGGTTTGCCACAACAATTGCAACAACTATAAAATATGGCGCAAGATCAACAGGAAAAACCTCGGACAAAATAAAAGGATGACAACAACAAAAAAAAAAAAACAGCACAAAGCAGCCAAAATATGGTTAGCTTTAAAGCATTTTATAAGGCGTTACCCTTCAGGGGAGCGCAAAAAGGTCGCTCATAAATCTCGGACGGGGAAATACCTACAATTTTTGTATTGTCTTCTAACTTTTGGCTTTTGAATCGGACGGCAAGCGTTTAAGCCATGTCGAGTTATCCTTAGACCGGGTAAACAACTCGACCGGCTCTCATCTGCCACGCCCACGCCCGCGCCACCAGCCGCCCGCCCTCTGCCAGCTAACCCAACGCATTCGCACAAAGTTCAAGATTTAGATGCGTTAAGCGTTATTTATGGCCGCAAATAAATAAAGCTTAAACCATACGCAATGCCTCATTGTGGCGTTGAAAGTTTTCGACGTTCATTCCAATTTGGGTGTGTGTGGGTGCCTCCTCTGCTGGTGTGCCAGTGCCTGTCCCTTGCCCCTGTGCCTGTGTCTGTGCCTGTGTCTGTGCCTGTGAGTATGTGCGAAAGGATATGCCGCAGGGCCGCAGGACCTCTGTCTAATTAGGAAATGGCAGCGTGCCACATCGCTGCTGGAATAATAAGTCCGCATTCAAATGGACGAAAGGATAAGTAAATTCATTTTCCGCTTCCTGATGAAGAGTGAATTTATTTCAGGCGAAGAATGGACAAAATAATTTTAAAGAAATTTAGTCGTTTACATAAAAGATAATATTGTCCCAATATATTATATGTTGTTAAATATTATTGCATAGCTATATGAGCACCTCCTTCCGCTCCCTCTCATAATCTCTGTTCGCCTGTTACATGAACTTGATGTATTTTTTTCGGAAATTGTTAAAATTTTAAAGGAAATTAAAAAGCCAAAATGTTGTTGTTGTAAATATGTTGTTGTTGAACAAATGTTGTGTTGTTGTGTAGGTAAAAACGAGGCTTTACTTTTGACTTTTTGAATACAAATTCATCGACGGCACAGAAGTCAGCAGAAGGAGCATTTAGTTTTGTGGAAAACATTATTTTGCTTTAAAGACAATATATTAACTCATTATTTTGCTTTCATCGCTCAGATCAGAAACTGTCAATTTCAGAACCGATTTTTGGGTTATTCGAAGATTTTTTAATAATAACTTGACTTAAACTCAACCACTTTCAGTTTGGTTTGGTTTTTTCATGTTGATTTTGTATAGGCAAACTTTTCTGCATTTAAAACTCGATATAACATTTTGGTAAAATTTTTGACAATTTTTATAATGATAACAAAAATGAATAAATAAAAAAAAATTGCGATTTTAGATTTGATCAATTTTAACGTTAATTAAAGCTCACATTAAATCCGTTTCTTAATATTCTTTTTTTTAAGCCAAGTTATGAACATTTGAAATAAGATATTTCTTAACCTTCCTGGGGTTTCCCGGTGTAACGGTATATATGCATAATTAACTCAATTATATGCATTTTAATATTTTTTTTTTAAGTTTTCAAAATTTTCCATTCGCATTTTATTATTTATGCATTACTAAAAACAAACTTAATTTTGTCACAACAAATCAATATATATATTGATATATATATATATATTGACATATATGTAGATGAGCATCACTGGCAGTGAGGGGCCTTCTTTGCCAAATATATATTAATTTGTATTAATTTCCACTCAAAACTACAACTGTTTGCATGCTTAATTAAATAAACCTTCAAAAGCAGCACTTTTTTAGTGTGGCATATAATTTCGTAGCACTATTGAGAGACAACAGAAATGTAAATAAAATTATTAATTGGACGAGAAAAATGAAGCTGTTCACAAACTGCCATCGTCTGGCTGTGAGTTTTTTAAAAGCATACAAAAAACACAAACACAGCAGACACAAAATCTTTTGAACAGAAGCATTATGAAAACACAATAAACCGCACTGTTGTTTAAACTAATTAATTTTGAAAATTTAAATGTGCGCCGAGCTAATTACACAAACTCTATTGAACGCAAACAAAAACGAGGAGCTCTGGGGCAGGAGTCAGTCTGGCGGGAGCTGGAAAATTGCTTCAGCTATTACAATTACCTGGATGCGGCTGAGCGAGCGCAGTCAATAAAAGCGATGCAAAATTGTTAATTAAATTCCCCCGAAAATGAACTGCGCCCAGCAGTCGAAAGCTAAATCAAATCAACCGCTGCTGGACCATATTAAATAGAATACCGAATTCCAAATCCATATTTGCGTTCGCCAAATCTGGCCACGCCGCAGAGGCCAATCGGTTAAATTTACCTTCGATAAAATGCTAGCGACAAATGCCCGGCCGAAAACGTGCAGTTTGACGAAATTACCATAAATAAATTTTGGATATACGCCCCAAACCGCCAGCGCCACGGACGAGAGTGCGGACAGGAGCATTTCTGATGTTTTGCCGTCATTGGCAAATTTGTCAAAAATGCGTGTGTGTGCGGCAAAAATTATTGAGTTTTTGCCAAAGTCGCACGAGACTCATCCATACATTTTGCAACATTTCGCGACTGCGCGGAAATTGCAATTAGAGTCCGGGCTGCGCATAAATAACTCGCAAATTGCTGTGTGTGGCGGCTCCTGCGCTCACAAATTTATGGCGGAACATCTCGAATGGCGGATACCAATTGGAAGGCAATAAATATTGGGAGAATAGGAAATAAAATAAAAAGGAACGGCAGGGTTTACTTGTATTGTAAAAATTATTGTTATTTATCAGAGAGCTTAATGTTTGTACTATTACCATATGCAAAACAAGGTTCAATAGACAACAAAGCAATACTAGTCATTAAGGTATGTAAAGCTAATCCACGAAGTACATCTGTTATTTGTTTTAAATAAATCTGCAGCCTTTTCGATGACTACTCTTATTAAATAGTAATTAAAAGTAACTCATAACTAACTCATTTATTAATATAACTAAGTGCCCTTCAATGCAATTGATCATACGAACTCCTATCTCCTTTTTATGATGTTTTTCTTCATTAACTTTCAGCTTTTAGTCTATTTTCGGGCTCTCACATTGGCCAGGTCCCATCCATCCTGGACTCCTCTGCCTTCCTCTGCAGAGAGTATGGCCATGGACAGTTGGCCTACGCATCAGTTAGGCACATAAATTATACAAACAAACTGAACGCAAAAGGCAAACAAAATTGTTACGGGCCATGGCAACGTCGTAGGAATCGAAATAGGGTTTTTCCCCGGGATATTGGGTTATTGGCTGGGGCGTGGAGCGTGTAGCGTGGGAAAAGCTCCATGGAAATGGATTTGAGAGCGGCACCATAAGCGGCGTAAAATGAAAATCCGGGCGGCCCTTGTCAGCATGATTAATGATGACGTTTACAAAAGGCATCCTGGCTGGCCAGCGGGCCATCAGGATCAGGAGGGACTCGTTCGCTCCTTTTTCCGGGCTCGAGGCGCTTGCAAAGTGTCCGTGCTAATCCACATCATGACTGCAAATAATAGAACTTAATCTATTTTCAATATGGCAGCGGCAGCGCAACACAAATTAAGAACTCATCAATTTTTAATGTCGCTCCGTGGGAGATGGGCAAAAGTTTCGCCCTCGCCGGGCTCCACTTGAAAAATACACCCCGGGGAATAGCTCGGAAGTCTCCGGCAACTTTGCTGCCTCCTCTACTGGGAGGAGAAGTGCGGAATGCGGTGTGTGTTCTGCCTGCCTGTCTTGACCAACCAGAGGGCTTAAGGTTATATTTTAACAAACAACATAAAAGTTTCACACTTTCCCTTCTTACTTCCGTTGCCCTTGCGGGTGTTTATACAGCCAGAGTTGGTCTTTAAAGGCAGAAATCTGCCATGATTATTGTTAGCCAGAAAGAAGTTCTAAGCTAAGAAAGGAACCTGAATGTATGATTTTAATTTAAACAAAAAATGTTGTATACGGACGTGCTTGAATATTTCAGCTTCACAGGGATATCCGTGAAACCTTTGATACAGGAATAGATTGCATTTCCCCATTGATCACAAACACAGGACTCACGTAGCCACTGGTGACCCTCCTCCAGCGGAAAACTGTACTCTCTTTCATTTCCTGCTGGCAACTCTAATTAGCATTTGTCCATTTAGCACTTCAAACAAATCGCATCCGGAGCCCCGTTGCTGCCTGCTAAGCGATTTTAAAGTCGCGAACTGCAAACAGTGGTCCGTTGTCGTCGCAGTTTGCTCGCCTGTAATTGAAGACCATGGACAGGGGCATCACATCACGGAATGGTACCAAGAGCGGGAATAGAGCCAGAGCCTGGTCCAACTAGAGGGCCCAAAATTCAGGCGAGCTGCTGATCAACCGCCAACTGCAAACACACGCTATGCCAAAGCAGTATCAGCTGCAATCCCAGTGGCCTGAAATGACAGACGCAGATGCTCCACCCCACGGATGCGGATTCAGTTACAGCTGCAGATACGGATACACAGATACTAGACACCGGCACACAGCCTGAGATACAGGAGGCAAGGACCAACTGCTACTGCTAAACTAATTAACTAAGCACAGCTGTGGCGACGTCACCTTCAGAGTCGCTGTCGTCGACCGCATTCGCGACTGTTGACTGGGGTCAGGTTTTTATTTCTGCCTCACTGCTGCACAAGTGCGTGCTGCAGCCCTTCGAGGGTTAATTAAAGAGGTTAAGAGATGATAGAGGAGAATAAGAGATTTTCACATTAAGTTGATGTACAAAATTAATGTACTCAAGTGATTAATTCTATAGAGAATAATTATAATTTCACAATGTGAAATAATAAAACCAACAATATAAGCAATAGTGTTTATTACAAAAATTTTATGTTCTCGAATATTATTCACTACACTACAATTCGTCTAAACTCCCTCGGGCCAACTCATGGGACAGCCCTCGCTGCGACTTTAGTTAGTGTTTTTGTGAGGCGGACATTAGGCCCGGGCTTGTTGTGGCCGTGGGTTTGGGACGACGGCAATTTCCAGTTGCCAACTCTGCACTCACTTGTTTGGCAATTAATTTGCCGGCGTCTGTTATTTCTTTTCCCCGGCATGAGTGTTTGCAATCTAAACACGGTTATTCGCTAATTAGCAAAAAACAAGCACACAGATACGATTCTGGCGACGGAGTAGAGGGGGGGTCGATGGGGAGAGCGGGAAAGCTACAATTCCCTGTGGTTCTCTGTTTGTTTTCGGAGGTGCTTGGCCTCGTTGCCATTTATTGGCGCCTCCCCAACAGCCCCAAACCCCGAACCCCGGAGCACCCAGACCCCAGTCCCGAGGCCCTTACCATGGGCCTCCTTTTTTTCGCACTCTCGCAGGGAATTAGGTCGCCTTGTAATTAGCTGCTGTTGCTTTAATTTTAGCACTTCACTTTTTGTTTTCCTATTTTCTGTATATTTGTTTTAAGTGACGTCGCGTTGCAATTGCAGGGAAAGCTTCAAGTGTGGCTGCTATAAAATTCTAAATTAGTCCTAAAAAAATGTTTACTGGCGCTAAAGGAAGGTTCAAATGTGAAGCTCTTAATTAGTGAAGACTAATGATAATATTTATAGAATGAAGGGAATTCATTTAATTATCAAAGCAAATATATTTATGTTTAAAATAAGTTAAAAGAAATGGAAGCTTTTGACATAAATTCAATTACATTGATCGGGGAGTATATACATATACGACCTTTTAATTTGTCTGCCCACAACGCATTTCCCATTCCCATTGAAAACTGAAACTGTATTTTATTTCGGCACAGGGCCTGCCAGAACTTTTCCACTTGAACGTCTCTAAAACAATTTATATTTCGGTTAACGTGTTATTCCATTACGCATACGCCGCATGGTACGCAAACTTATAAAGGCATATTTAAAAGACTCGAAAATGCATACTACAAAACCTATTAAAATAGTTGCCAGCACATAGCTCTTGCTGGTGGCCTCACCTCCGCCTCTAGTTGTTTATTAAAATGCCAGAAATAATTTCTATTCCAAAATTTCCTTAGTCTTTCGGAGGTAGTTGACGTTTCTGCTTTCTGCTGAGGTGTGTGCTGCTGCTGATCCGAGGTTAGTTGGGAGTTTTGCTCCGCACACATGGATAATAAATATTTGCTTTGGTATTTTGATAGGAAGTTTTATGCAGTCGGGGATTTGAGGGTTTTGCGAAGTCAGCAGCACAAACATCGCAGGGATGGGGGCGAGATTTCTGAACAAAGCGCATAGTTCATAAGTTGATGCTCAGCTATGCCAGGGAAACAGTTTTTCCTTTTCAGTCTGCCGGGGAAAATGCCTGAAATGCTTCAACTCCTGCCGGATGCCCAAAAAACGGATGCTCTCGTATCAATTTGGCTTGTATAATTTATGCATACACAATTTATGCTGCCATTTTTAGCAACATTTCAAACGCGTTGCTCGCTTTTCAATTTGCCCAAATTGACTTTATCGCACATGGCCATAAATCGCACGGAGAGAGCTAGAGACGAACGTGGAAATCAATTTAATTATGTGCTGCCTGCGGCGGAAGGGCCTTAAACTTAATGTATTCTTTATGGCTGGCAAATCTATTGAACTGCACTTTGAATATCTCGCTCTCGAGCGGTGGGCAAAACTTTCCCTTCCGGCGGCCGCCAAGAGTCAATATCATGAATAACGATGTAATAAAATACGTGATATGAATTCCAAATTCGGCCGGCACACATGATGAACTACGAGGGCTGTTGCACTGTTTCTGGCTGGGGATAAGCCCGAGCCAGCACATAATTCTTGAGTATTTTCTGTGAATTAGCTGCTGGCTTCTCTGGGCCATAAACAGGACCCATCCTGCGCATCGCTTATTTGCCTGCTCTCGTTGCCCGTTTTTTGGTCCCCAAGAGCGGCAGGCAGCAGGAAATTCTTGCAATTTTGCCAGCACAAACGCAGTGGCAGAAATATGATGAGATAATGCTAGAAAATAATAGCTGTGACTACTCCGACGACCAGCAGCAGCAGCCACAGAGAGTGCCATCCCCATAGGCCCAGGCTCAACCAGTTTCTGCTGAAAAACACTCCGGACCGAGCTCCAAAAGGCATTCCTCTGCCGTATCACTGTGAGAAAATATATCTATCTTCAAGGAAGTGTACAGTCAAACTAAGAAACTAGTTGATAAAACTCAAGCCTAACTCAAGCAAAGGTAAAGTTGTATCAGTAGATCTCTCATTTTAAAGACATTTGAATCCTAATTGTGGACTCTCAGTGTAGCTAGCCCATGTACCCCCGCAGATACCACTGAAAAGTCCGACTTTGGCTGCAAATTTTGTGACAGGCAGCAGTTGGGAACGGACTTGGTCCTGGTATCCAGATCCGAATCCCCATTCCCCGGGGGTCACTCAAGTCCAAAGCGTCTGTGTTTCTGCATATGCAAAATGCAAAATATTCGCTATGCTTGTATATTTCTTTTTTTGCTGTGGTCTCAGCCTGGGAGCTGTACTTGCCACAAGTCTATCTGGTAAGTTGCAGGGGGAAACATAAATTAACTTTCTATTTGTGGCATGCTTTTAAGCCTTCCCAATGGGAAATATTTATATTAAATCACATGGTTTTAATTACTTAAAAAAAGAGTGGAAAATATCTAGAAAGTAATGTAAAACATTACTATTATTATAATTTAGAGATTTCATTATTAGTGAATATTAATTAAGAGCATTAACCAGTCGGCTGTCATCGTCGCCGTAAATCTTACATTGTTTTCTGTTTACGTTGCTGTTTTCGTTTTCATGCAACGTCGCATTAGGCAAAATGCAAACCACTTTTCCCAGTTTTCCCAGAGAAAAACTACGAGGAAAATAAAAAGTGCAAAAGAAAACAGTAAGAGAAGAATTCGTTGCAGGTCCTTCAAGCTAAATGCGAACGCTGTCAACTTGGCTAATTTGTTTTGTTTGAGCAGAGTCCGCCTCATAAGTTGCAATGACGAGTGAACAAAGGACGCCTTTAAGTGCTAATTTAATGCCTGTCCCTGACGGCTTGACATAATGCCTCGATTATGCTGACACAAACACAATCGGATACGGGCGAATCAATAAAGTGTAAATTGTAACATTAAATAGTCATTAGTGTCTAGAGCCATTTGACCGGAAATTAATCAAGCAATAACCGCATCGCCCCGGCACAATCGCTTTATATTTGACCACTGGGCTGGCTGTTGTTTTCCACACACTTCCACACTTCCTCACTTCCGCGCAACGAAAAGGGTTAATGTTTGGCCAGCCTTTGTACATATCATTAAGCACACAAATACGATTACGAATGCGAACACAAATACTCGGGCACACAGGACAATCAGATTGCGCCTTGTAGATATGTCAAACAAGTGACGGAAACTGTTTATTATTGCCCCATTGCGGCCCGCAAACGGAAAAGGATAAAGGATGTGTCAGTCCGTCAGGCGTCAGGCGCAATGAAATGCGAGGGCGTGTCCGCCCAATAAATTTAAGTCCAGCATTGTGCCGCATACCTTGGAACAGATGAACTCGAATTCCATGGCAGGGCAGGGCAGGGTTTCCAAAGGGACTTGACTTCCGATTCGTAGAATTAAAATAGAAAATTGTCAACAATTTTCGGACTCTCGCTCCCTCTGGCTGCGCTGGACATCACTCGACATAAAATAAATACCATAAATGGTTTTTATTCTTTTTTGCTGCCCCTTAAAGCCGGAACTGCTAACAACACCAAAATTCAAGTCAGCAGGACGTTTGTCTTTCGGATTGTGATTGCTCCCAGTAGCACATGGACCTACAGCCACACAGCCACAGAGAACAGCCATCATTGTGCTCAAGTGCCGCACATATACATGCATACATATAGTATATCCACATCCGGTGGCCAACTTCCGTGTGTCAAGAAGCGCTCAAGCATTCATTTATGAATTTTTATTATTTTTTATCTTTGCCACCATTCGCTCTCGACCAAGCCACACACACCATTCCCTCCCTTTGCATCCAGTTTATATTGTTTTTAGTGGCAACTGACAGCTATTGCTTAGAGGGCGTCGTCGTCGTCATCTCTCATGGAGAAGGCGGGGCGAGTCGGGATCAAAGACACACAGGTTGAACGGCTTGCTGGAAATGTAAACAAAGTTTTGAAGCCACACACAATTAAATTTCCGGAAATCGTCTATGCTGAATCCGATTTTAATTAAAATCGTTTCGAGCAGGAAGGAAGGAAGCCCCATTTTCGAATGGGCAGGTAACCGCACCCACAGCCACACCCAATAGTTGCCTGACGATGCCCGGGCAAAAAATTACAACACTTCTAGAATAGAAATAGAAGATGTAAAGGTGCTGGAAATATTTAATCCACATTTTGCTCATAAAGAAAATTATTCCCAGTAAGCTAGTAATTAAATCGATAAACTTATTTTTAAATGCAAAAACTGTGAGAAAACTAGGCTTATTTAATTGGAAGTCCTTATTAAATCCCCTTAATAAATCTTAAATTAACTATGTAAAATGTAGAATTCCACAAACAGTGAATAATGTAACCATGGATTATACTGTCCGAATTCGTTTATGTACAACTTTATTATTTTGCTCTTTTATATATTTTAACAACAAATTTAAATCTCAAGTATAAGGAATTAGGGCAATTCAAACTCATCTTAAACTCAAGTCCCTAGAAACCAATTGCAATTCTGAAAGCAATTTATGCAAGTGCAGATACCAAAATAGATAGGCGACAGAAATAGACTCAAGACACCGCAACCGCTAACAACTTCTGAGAGGCATCTAAGCCGGAAACTTTTAGCCACAGTCCTTAGCCGTAGCCAAAAAACCGCCAAAGTCGCAACTCTGGCTTGGCATCAGAAGTTAAACGCTGGCCGCTGATATTCACATACGTGTGTGCAAACAGCAAGCAGCTGAGTAGCGCTGAGCAAACACAAACACTGGGGCAAACAGCGCACATCCACAACACCACACACCCACGCAGAGAGCGCCTACATTGCACATATGTACGCGTTGATTTCTCAAAACCAAAGTCATCCAGCCATGAGGCCAACAACTACAACAAGCAGGCCAGGAGCAGAATCAGCTGGGCGCACACTACAGCTTGTGGCCTTGTCAGCTGGGCCAAGGGAGCGTGTGCAGGGGCCCAGATAGACAACCATAAATATGAATGCATGCCTCTAGAGGGGCGGTAGGTGGCAGGAAGTGGGCGGGCGGAGAAGCCTGGTCCGGCTGGTTATTTACAGTCGCTTTTCAGATCTTGTGGCATAATTTAAGCACCTTGTTTAGCCACTGTTTATGGTCGCTCATGTCACTGGTCCATCTGCCTGTGCGAGCACTCGGAGAAAAACCAATTTTGCAAATATATTAAATATATATATATATATTTTTTTTAATTGTTACATTTTTCAAGCATTTTAAACTAATACTTTAATTGTAATTTATATATAAACTCTAAATATAATATATATTTTAAATTTCAAAAATTATAGAGAGAGAGACAAGAAATTCATAGTTTTGCCTAAGCCAATGGAATAAAAATAAATCTTGCTAACATGGCGTATGCGCAATTTTGGAATTAAAACTCAGAACGCAAATCTCAATTATAAAATTATCTTTTAAAAGTAATTTTTTCCTTCCTGTGTAGGGTATTTTTCAGAAGTAGTTTGTGCTCGAGTGGCCAGTGTTTGTCTACATACATATGTACAAGCATGTCACTGCTTTTGGGGTCACGGGGTCAATGATGGTCAGCGCACACATTCATCAGGCCAAGCTGAGTGAGCTGGCGCTTTGCCACTTTAAATAATTTATAAATGCGACAAATGTGAAAAACAACTTGCCCATAAAGCCCTTCCAAAGGGATTTAGGACTTGGCCACGCCCCCCAAAAACGCTACTTACGCAAATCAACAAACAAATCAACGGAACAAAAGTGGAAATCCTTTTTCGCAAGCGATTTGCCAGCTCCGTCTGCTGTCAGCGGAAAATTCCAGTTCGGCTATCAAATTGTAAAATGAAAACCGCTGACTTATTCTTCGCTCCAACAATATGGCAAGTAAGTGCGTGTGTGGTGGTGGTGGTGGTGCGGGGTGTCGACTGCCTGGCATTATGCAAACAAGACAGATCCTTACCAAAGCCAAAAGTCCTTTACCCTTACCCCTTCCTTAGTTCCGCAAATGCGTGCTGTGCACATTCAACGTGTTTCGTTCGCGCGATTTTTTCGCAAGTTGAGAATTTGCAAACATCACACTCACTGTGTGAGGGCAAGGATAAGGTAGAGGGGCAAAAGGCAGCTGGCAGAAGGTGCCACTCCGTTGTGGCTGTTATGATTTTAAAGTGACGCCAACGATTTCATTTTGGGTTTTCGAATTCGATTAAGAGTGAATAAGAGGATACGATTTATGATTACTTTGGTAAATATGTATTAAACAATTTATTCCGAAGGTAAAAAGGGAAATGAAATAATGTGTTAGTGCCTAAAATTAAACTAAACTAAGAGCACTTTTAATAATTTACAAATAAAATCTTCTATAAACTCCAACACATTTTACGATATTTAAATTCCAGGCTTGTTAAATTGTATTAAAGAAAAAAGAACACCCAAATATTCTATCTATGTACGTTCCCTATTTTAAACCCCCTTTAAGCCTTCAACCAAACCCCGTTTCAGCACTTAAATTGCATTAATCGGAGGCGAGAATCGCGGGGAGTGTGGAACGCATATCGTATTGATCGCAGGGCCATTAAATATGCATTTGCTGATATCGCCTAAATCCGCAGCGAAAACAGCTTATGTGGCATCACTCGCGTTTGTGTGTGTGTGCCACAGCACTCCACTCCTTTCTTGTGTGTGCTTGGTTGCCGTAAAGAAAATACATGACAATCCGAAAAACCCCAAAGAAAAAAGCAAACAAAACAATAGAATTTAAATGATTTTAATGCGACCATTGAATTTTATTGAAGCCGACGGATGGGGAGGCATTTTCGGGGCTCGGTTATGAGCTACACGGGTGTCGTGTCATGTGAGTATGAATACCAACCAAGCCCCAAAGAACCCCCGACCGCGGCACGGCGACTGCCTTTCATTCGCACTGACAATAATAATAATTGTCAATTGCAGCAGCTGTCGCACAGGCGGCGCACACGAGCGTCGCTTTTTTCATATTCAATTTCAAATGAAATTTTCATGTCACACCCGAGCAAACATTTCCTCCGCTACCCCGCTCCTCCGCCTCGTCCCCAAAATCCATGGCCATTCTGGTGTAAATTTCACGTTAGCTCTTTGCCAACTTAATTCCAGGCGAAATCTTTTGCATACTCTCTCTCTCTAGCGGCAGCGTAGGCAGCTGTTGTAGTTTTTGTGCCCAGGACTCCCATCGTATCCCATCTACATTTTTATTGTTGTACTTTCCCGCAGTGGCTGTGTTATTAGCCGGAGCTGGGAGATATGTGCGGTGGCTGAGCTATTTCGGTATTAACTTGAGCTGCTTTGCGTCTGAGCTGCTTAGGCGGTATTTGCATATTAGCCTGTCCATCGCATATTTTGATCAGAAATTGCTTAAGGTTGCCGAGCCACACTCTGGATCCTTTCGGTTGCCCAAGGTTGAGCCCAGCTTGGCATTCGGCCTTGTTTCGGAATTTGGGCATATGAAATTCAAATGGATTAATATTTGGAGCGAGTGAAGAGCAGGCTGCACTGTTAACAGGGTTGTTGCTGGTAAATGGGAAACAATAATGCGTTATTTTCTGGGTCTGATAATGTAATTTGCTATTAAAAATACGCTATGCATTTAATTTTCCACAGCCTTTTAGAAAATATTTATAGCTAAAATTAAAGATCTTTCAGAGCCACAGTGTCACAAGTATCATATTGCTATCTATCAGTTCCCTTTCGAATTGGCGTCCAGCTTTAATTTCATTTGGTGCTTTCGGGCGGATGTTGCCCCCCGAGTGCAGTCGCCTAACTGCATCACTTTGAGTGCTGTCAGACAGCAAAATTCGCATAATGCAAATGCTAATGACATGTGTTCGCAGCCGGGCGCAAATCAGGTCCTCTCAGACCCCAGCAGACGCCGCAGAGCCCACAAACAACAGCCATAATAGGCACATAACAACATTATCATTACCGAGCGCAGCCAGCACATTAAATTGCAATTGTTGTTTCGGCGGGGAGTGCGGAGGTATGGCGAATGCCATCTGCAATCGCAGTATGTAAATGCATTTGTCTAATTGATATTGTTGCGCCGGGGTGCCAAGAGCTTCCTTTCGCCGGGACACGGTGCACACACGGCGTATGCGTGATGCGGATGGAGCTAGTATGGCATCGACCAAAAACGCATTTTAAAGCCGTCTTAAAACATTAGCAGCATGTGTCCCATAGCTACCTGGCTTGCTTACTTGATTCACTTTATGTGTTTGCTCACAAATTTCATTTTGATGAAGCCAATGTGTGTCTTCCAGTGTGGACGTGTGTGTGTGCCCAGTAGCCGAGAGTTGTTGGCCTTAAACTAGCTCAAAAGCCCCAGCTGAGTGGCCGCCCCACCGCCTCCGCTCCCCAACCGGCTGCCTCGTCATTAGCATATGTAGTTGAGGGTCTGCCCCGAACAAGACAAGCAAAAAAAGTGTACAGCATCCCCTTGCCACACACCCTTGGCCGTGCTCCCAGAGCAGGCGGGCATCCCGGTGCCAGCCCAACCAACACCCTCCCGGCTCGGTTTGAGTTGAGCTGACAGGCGAGCTGTCAAAGCGGATTTTAGAGCACTCGCTGCCAGGTAAACAAAAACAGCAGAACCCAGGCTGATGGCCAGGAAAACGAATGGTGAATGCCCTCGGGTTGAAGCACTATAACATATCAGTATCGAATATCGGATATACAAAGGAATTTTTATTTGGATATGGCTGTAACCCATCATTCAGACAGGAAGCAACTTAATACGTACAGAAAATAGTGGGAAAAATCATATTTAGGAAAATTCTGGAATATTTAACAGTAAGTTTGCGTGACGACAGAATAATAATAAAAGAGTTAGAAATAGGTATATCAAGCTTTAAGCCTTTATTATTTAGCTGCAAAATTCAGAAAAATAAGAATTCAACATGAGTAGAATGAATTAAAAGCCAAGAAATTACTTTCACAAACCTTTCCCCAAATGCCCCATGCCCCTGAAACGCCTTGTAGAGCAAACACCTGTCATGGGTTGAGTGTTGGCCAAAAGGGTTTAACTACGTATCTCACTTGTTTCTGTTTTGTCGTTGTTGCTGTTGCTGCTGTCGGTTTTGTTTTTGCATTTGGTGTGGCGGTTTGCCCTTGGCCAAAAATGCATTGTGTTGGCATATTCACGTTTGTGCCGCCGCCACCGCCGCCGCCACTTCCGCCGCTCTGCGGCTAAAATTCTGACAAGCGCCAGCTCGACGAGGCAGGCGAAGGACATCGAGGACCGAAATGCCTTGTTAACATATCGCACAAGGCTGTGCGTATGCGGACACTTAATTCGGGCTAAATACGGGCTCTAAATTTTAGTTATAAATGCGGCTAAAACTTGATGAAACGCGTGACTCCAGATGTGTTTACTTAGGACGACGCTCTACCTGTCGGGGCACAAATAACAATTTCCCCCAAAAGATATTCGAAAGCCTTTAAGTGTGGCCTCCTTAAACACAGAAGATGTGGGGCCTGTCCATCTCTTCGGCAGGATTTCCATCGTCATCGACCAGCAGATGAACATCCGAGAACTTGATCTTATCCAGCTCTGCGTAGACTTCGTTGCTGATGTGCAGTTCAGGGTACTTAGATCGGAAGCGAATATTTAATATGTGGGTACCATGTGTAAAAGTAAACTCACCATTTTTGCCACCTTCCAGCACTCCAAGGCCGACTTATTACGATGCAAACGCAGGTTGATCGTCGCCAAATATCCCCAGACATCCGGAACGAAGAGGTCAACCTCAGTGCAGCGGGACAAGAAAGGAATGGCTTCTTCCAGACGATCCAACTTTAAATGGCATTTAGAATTTCCAAAACTAAATATTCCCTTGATTTGAAGATACTTACATAATACAGAGACAACCCCTTGCAATAGTTTGGCAGAAACACTTTCTGTTTCTTGGAGGCTGGAACACATGTGTCGAAAGCACTTATGGCCAACTCGTATAGTCCCCTTTCGAAGGCCATTTGTCCGAGGCGCATGAAGCTCAGCTTGAAAAAACGCCTGTCATCCGGACCGGTGACGTCCAGTAGTTCCTCAAAATATTTCAGAGCTTCGTCGCAGCATCCACGAGAGTACTCCGCATTGCCATTGATATGCAGTTGATAGTACTCCTAATAAATAAATAATAATTTAGTTTTCAAACTACGATTTAACTAATTTTATCAATCACCATCATCTTTCCGTTATCGCTTTTATCCGTGGGTATTTTTTGTATCTTGAACTTGTCGTCGATCTGTCTCTGTAGAATCTTCAAAGTGGTCTTTATGAGATAGACCTCAACTGCCGTAAAGCACTGTTCGATGTTGCTGAACACAACCTCGGCAAAGACGTATGCTCCCAGGCGAGCAAAGAGCTTGAAAACGGGAAAGAATTTGGTGTTCATCACGGTGCTGGTGGTCTTCATGTCAAAGTCCACCGGAAGGTACAGTTCGTAAAGGGAGAGGGGAGCGAAGTCAAGTTTCTGTCCGGGAACGTCATAGAGATTCTCGAATTTCCAGCGCGTGAACTCCATTCCTGGCCGATAATTCGCTCGCTTATAATAACAGTACAGCAGAATCCATGGATCCACTTCATGCTTTTTCGTCATGGCGAGCTGGCGCAGGTTTTCCAGCATATCCGGAAACGCAGCGCTCGATTTCTCCTCTTCTTCAGATCCCAAATCCATCATATAGTTCGCATAGAGCTGTAACAGCAAGCTGTGCTATGAAACAGAAATAAATTACAATTATTTTTTCGCTCTGAAATGATACTCACGTAAAGTATTCTCCCGTCCACTCGGTGCTCCTTGGCTTGGCGAGAAACCTGGCCGCCTGCTCGAACTGCAGGTTCTCGACACTATTGAGCAGAGTTAGAAAACCGAAGATGACACGGTTAATGGTGCTTCTGTCGAGCTCGTCGTACATCTGAATAGCCAGATCCCGCTGGCCAATTTGGCAAAACAGACGCATTTCGTCCATTAGCTGGATCAGACCCTGATCCCAGGCGGTCTGACTGCAGGGGTAACCTCCATGGCAGGAGACAGCGAGGATACCTCGAACGCGCTCAATCAGCTCCTTGTACATGTGTGTCAGCATTTCCTTCATGCACGTAACAGATTAAATTAAAAATAAATACATAATACAATACAATAAAATATAACATTTACCCACCCTAAACTCAACGTTCGACTTCGTTGGCATTCGAATGTTGAAATCACAACCACATATTTTCATCAGCAGGTTGGTCAGGTTGCTCAGCAGACAGCAGAAGAACTCCTTCTTGTCCTCGATGCTCTGCACGTCCTTCCTCACGATGACCTGAATCGTGTCGGAGATGATCTTGTCGAACTCTCGGTATAGTCCCGAGAGCAAATCGCTCTCGCTCTCCTCCTCCTTCAGGAGCTGGATGTCGAAGCAGCGCCGCAGCTTGCCCCTCTTCAGCACACTCTCGTTGTATTTATCCAAAGGTTCGTTGCGTTGGCAAATCGGCTGAAAGAAACAGATCTTGAGGGTGCAGAACATCGGCCCCACTCGAGGACCTTCCGATGGCGAATGAGGCTCCACTATGGGTGCGTTAACGGGGTTCAAGCGGGTTGCAAATCGGCAATGATTGACTAGGGAGAGTTAAGTCATTTTCACACAAAAACATTTACTAATATTCATATTTCTCTAATCCAATTATTACTCACCATCTGGATAGCCAAAGATACTGGGATCTATCACACCCTCGTACAGGACATTCTCGGGTGTGTCCTTGTACAGTTGCAGCAGCAAATCATACGTGTTATTCAGCACAGACTCCTCAAGGATCTTTCGCATCTCCTCGTTGATGACAAACCGGTGCAGGGAGTTGTTGATGAGCGCCATGTCCGTCAAGGGATCGATTTGCTGGATAAGGTAGTCGACATCCTGCTCCCACAGCAGCATCCGGAAGAGGCGAGGCAGCTTGATCCGCAAGCTGGTCTCCATTTGGTTAAAGCAAAAGTTCACGTGGGGGTTCAGATCTCGCTTGAGGTTCTCCCAAACGACGCTCGTGTTCTGGTCGCTGATGACCAGCGATCCGAAGCCCGTGAAGGTGCACAGGGGAATGATCTGGAAGACGCCGTCCTCAGCCTGCGGCTTCGTCGATCGGAAGGACACGCTCAGGCTCAGATCAGTAGACTCCAGGTGCAGCTCCTCGGTTACATTGTAAATGGACTCCAGGGACACAAAGACCAGGTTGGTGAAGTCAAAATTCTTGAGGAGGGGCAAGATGGAGTACATGTGCCAAATGGTGGTCGAAGTGATTTTTTCACTGGGTGTCTCCTGTCCCGGTCCCGGGTGCGTTGGATATAGGAGGATGTTGACGTCGCTAATGAACCGACGCCGCTGGAAGAGCTGCAGTAGATCGCAATGTCCCCTGGAAAGCAGTTCCAAACGCTCCTCCACATATTCACCATCCTCGCCCTCGCCCTCTCCCTCGCCTACCTCCGCCAATGCCGTCAAATGATCGGCACTCATCTTACATGACTTACGAGATTTCATAGACTTCCTCGAAGAACTGGTCGCTGACGAAGCATCTGCAGATAAGGGGGAATTTCCCACTTGCAAGTCACCTTTGCGGTGCCTGGGAATACGTTGGTAGAGCGAAATCAGCAGCGGATTATCACTGAACGTGTTCATATCCTCCATGTCGTCCTGCATCACCCCCATAGCAAAGACCGGCTTCTTAAGATTAAACTCTTTCTGATATATAATTGTCTTGGTGGTATACCGCTCCTGCATCTTCTGCAGTGAACTCTTCGCGTGGTACAGGTGCAGCTCCAGGGGATAGCCGCTGTTCGGCAGATTGACCAGCTCGTTCAGCTGGATGTAGAGGAAGACCCGCTGCTGAATAACCCGGCTTTCCGGCGACTGCTCCGCCGCTTCCTCCTCGATGCTGTTCTTGGTGCCCTTCTCATTGGGTGCGGATTGCCGACCCCGCCGGGACGTTCGCGATGTGCGAGCAGTCTGTCGGTTTCGGTTACCATTCCCTTCCTTACTAAGTCTCTCCATTCTTGCGTTCAAAATATAAGTGTTCACGGGTAATATTTGTCTGATTTTGACAACTGAAGCTAGATTACTCACAAATTATTTAATTAAGTAAAAAACCTAAAAACATAAATAAATCATTACCAGGTTACTCCTTATCTAATTGTAGTATTCATTGGGTGCCGCTATCCTTAAATCTTTTTCTCTTGCGGCAAGTATCAAATTTCCAAGAAACCTCCGCAATCTTGTTGAAGCTGAAAAGGTTACATTTCGCACTCCCTGACTATGCGTATCTGCGTATCTTTTATTTACAACAAAAATGTTTTATGTATTTCGATTCTAAACAATAAACACTTCAACAAGTTGGTCTGGCCTAAGATTCGTTTGCCATTTGGTGTGGAATTGTGCTGCTGTGTGGGTTTTTATGGCTCCCAGACATATACATTTTATTAGACACGCTGGGGTCGTAAAGCATATTTTGGCAAAGTGTTAAAAAGCGGCGGCAACGTGAATTTTATATGACAGGTTGTGGGTTACATTTTGCAGAAATGCGCATCGGTAGTTGCACCCAAACATTCAATCTAATCAGACACGATAAGTGAGTACACTCACCAGTGATGCCGGACGGAAAGTGTAGAGAGAGAGAGGAGCAATGCTTCTATAAACTGAGCAGATTTCATTATATCCTGAGATGTTCTTCTGTAATTAATTAGAGTAAGTAAAAATAAAAGCCTGAATAAAGCTAAAATCAAGCCCAGTCAATGCATTTCTTTTTCCATGCCCCTTCCCCAAGTAGTTCTTAGTTTCTAATGCTTTCTTTTGATTAAAAAAAGACGCTCAATTTTTTAAATTAAATTTCTTCTAAGAGTTTACTTTAACACAGCGAAGAGAACAATGAAATATAAAGAGCAAAAATAAAAGAGAGAACCAAATTAACACTTGACCTGTGAGTTGCTGTAAAAAAATACCAGCCACTGCAACCATATAAAAAATATGGCAAATTTATACCGGGTACAAGGGGTCCTTTTTTCTCTGCCAGAGTTGATTGCAATGCGTAAACTTATGCCATATATTGCATTTAAAGCGTGCCCGGCGTTCCGAATATTATTATTACATAAATGTGGGTCAGATGAAATTTGCATAGCGCACTTTTCTGACTTTTCGGCCGGGACTTTTCGGTTGGGTTCTTTATGCCGGCGAAGATCCTGTGCTGATTCCTTTGGCCAGGCCGCAAGGAGGCGAACTCGGTGTGCAGCTCTCACACAACTTTAATATAGCTTAATCCTTTTTGCGGCGGCTGTGTGTGCGTGTGTGTGTGTAACTTACGAATTATGGCGTTAATACCACTGTGTGCTTATGGCTCCGCTGTCTCAGCGTGCGGATGTGAACGGATGCTCGGGCTCTTGTTACTTTAGCAAGTTGACTTTAGGGATCATCATTAGGGAGCGGGTGGGGGGGAATAGCACACTGTGTGCAACGCATGGGAGTGTGTGTGTGTGTTTGCCAACATGCAGCCAACGGCTTACAATTTCCCCAGAACAGAAGTCCGATGACGTCAAGAGCTTAGCTCTTGCGCCGCAAAGAAAGTTATTTATAGAAATTATGTTAATAATCACAGAAAAAGAAGGAACCTGATCCTGAACATGCCAAGGGGTTTAATTAACACAATTTGCAGGGATTCAAACTGATTTTAAGCTTTAATTAAATGCGAACGTGAAGAACTGGAAAAGAGTTATACTTGTCTGCTGTTTCTTGCCTGTTTTCTACTAAGTTTACCAGGAAAGTTTGAAGGGAAGCTAAATTTGTGTTGTTAATAGGGAGTAACAAGCTTGAGAAGCTATTTTTTAAACATACTTTAGAGCACTATTTAATGCAACTGCATAAGTCATCTTTGACCCCTAAGGGTATCATCATCAGCAGTGGCAGAGCCAGTGAAAAATCGGAAACCACTACCAAACCACTTACAACCCACTTCGCACACAGTCACCTCCTGCAATTCGTTCAACCTGGGCAAGTGTCACCAGCAGCACCGCATCAGGAGCTTCGGTGGCGACACGGGAATCCCCTCTCTCTCGCTGTCTGTCTTCTGGTGGGCCACGTATGCGAGAACGATTACAAAATGCTGAAAACGGAATTTGCAAAATGTCACGTCTGACGTTCGTTGCCAACTAAGACGGAAATTCACCACTAAATGACGAGAGACCAACCCTCCGGAACGGCGACGGCTCCTCCCACCGGAGGGCAGCAGCAGCCTGAGAGCTCAATGAAGTGCGAAAACGGAGGACAGATGGGCTGGGGGAAAATTATGGCATCGCTTTCCCCCCCAGGCAGAAGGAAAGAAAATTTCCACTTAAGCTGCATTTTCCGGCCCCAAAAGGGTTTCATATTCCCTAGCAACATAGCTCTTTTTTCACTTGATTTGATAGTACAACTCCACTTTAATGCTCGAAGCTAATTGGGTTTGGACAACGGTCAGAAATGACTCCAATCGATCGTCAAGGGTTTGTTCACGTCCGTGGGCTGCCACATGGTATAGCCGTCCCAGTCGCCGCCCGCATTGGGTTGCTGGGTGTAGTTGAAGTTCATGGAGCCGGAGGAGCCGGAGGAACCGGAGGAGCCAGAGGAGCAGGAGGAGCCGGAGGATCCGACCATTGCCACCAGCTGTTGTTGCAACGGCTGTTGGTGTTGCTGGTTGCTGTACAGCGGCTGCTGGGTCATGGAAGGAACACCACCGCCAGGAATTCTGCCGAAGGCCCTAGGATTCTGCGACAGTGTCTGCTTCACTTCGTATGGTGTCCCTCGGTGATAGGCCCGTTGGGGTGCCAGCGGCTTAGGAAAAGTATGGTGGGAATGTGAAACCTGTAGCCTCTGCTGCATCTGCAGCCGCTGTTGCTGTTGCTGACTGCCCGTGGGCTTCTGCATCTGCATGCGTTGCTGTACCGCCGCCTGATGAGCGCCCGCGGGCGGCTGGATGGGCACACCGTCGATTAACACGGGATACACATTGCCACCGAAGACGATCCCGCTGCCATACATTACTGTATGCGGTTGTTGACCCCCCAAATGCTGTTGATTACCCGCTGATCCGTTCATGCTGCACTTTTCTATTTCGTTATTTGAATTTTCAAACTAAATTTTCAAGTCAGACACCGAAAGGATGATCGAAACTGTAGAACAAAAAGTAAACTTTTGTCTAAAATACAAAACTGACAGCAAGTGCTCGGCCGCCCTGAGAGGAGCCCCTTGAGAGCTCATTTAATTATGGCTTGCAAGGTCTGAAGAGTAGGCAGATAAGCCTTTGTTTTGCGGATGAGACAGTCAAAGGATATTCCGGCTTATCAGCACGTACCTTCTACGTATATTAACATGAGAATGCAACGGGAAGGGGGATTTTTTAATTAAAAGTAAGTGCAGGACTTGAAGTAGCCAATCTACAGTGAGGCACCATATAGACAAAAGGAGGAACTGCCAGATGTGCGATGATAAGGCACAAAGAAATTCAAGTTGACTTTGTTAGGGAAACCTCTTTTTATAGGTGTCGATTCCCCTAAATCAAATTAAAAGCTTAGCAAAAACTTTGTTAAATTAAGGGGGGGGTATGGTTTTGAGGGAAAAAAAAAATGGATTTTTTTTTATTGCATATTA
>JAEIHY010018209.1:0-14813 GCA_018904565.1 Drosophila tsacasi | reverse complement strand
GACGGCTGCTCCTTCGACTGCTGCCCCATCGACTGCTGCTCCATCGACTGCTGCCCCATCGACTGCTGCCCCATCGACTGCTGCTCCTTCGACTGCTGCGCCATCGACTGCTGCTCCGTCGACGGCTGCTCCTTCGACGGCTGCTCCTTCGACTGCTGCCCCATCGACTGCTGCTCCGTCGACTGCTGCCCCATCGACGGCTGCTCCATCGACGGCTGCTCCTTCTACAGCTGCCCCATCGACTGCTGCTCCATCGACGGCTGCTCCTTCGACGGCTGCTCCTTCGACTGCTGCCCCATCGACTGCTGCTCCATCGACGGCTGCTCCTTCGACTGCTGCCCCATCGACTGCTGCTCCTGCTGTGTCCACTGAGGCTCCGATTAGCACCGCTGTGCCCACCACGGAGCGTGCTCCCGAAGAGGACCTGGGCAGGTCCCTGCCTCTGGCCCAGAAGGGAATCTGGAACCTGTTCAAGCGCTACATCTAAACTCAAGATCCGATAATATGATTTAACTTTTATTTATTGCATTAACTTTGATTTGTAACAAGAAAAAAATATAAAGTCCCAATAAAAACAATTACTTGGAAAGCGTAGAATACTTTTGGGTTCAAAAGAGATTTGATTGCTAAAGAGGGGTACAAAGAGGGGCGGAGCAAGAATTCTTTAAAGGGGTTTAGGGTTTTTCGGAGTTTATTATTATAAATAAATACTAAAACGAACATACCATATCGTTAATATAAGAACTATTGATTTTTTCATGTCTTTTGTTCTCATAAGCCAACGAAAACCCCCCGAAACCTACGTCTCTGCTCCACAGGAATGCTTTATCGGAGATTATTGATAGATTAGCTTCAAACTAAATACAAAAAACATAGAGATTATACAGCACAATGAGTGATTTTCAAACCCCTTCAGACCCCTGAGGCCCACGTCGCTGCTGGAGAGGAAGTTCTTATCACTGATAAGTGATAGCTTAATGACATATCTCGCACATTGTGGAGCTGGACAAGCGCCAGTAGCAGCTGGTCTACTGGGCTTTTACGTTGTTCGCTAAAGTGTGGAAAACCTACTGAGAGACTGAGAGGGAGACCGATCGGATCAGAGGGCTTCGAGCTGGCGACTTGCAATCAAGGTGCACGCAGGCAGATAAGTGGAGCACCTGAACTTGTAGTAAATCGCCTGGCCTTCGGCTGGCCAATAAAGCCGAGGGCTTTGCTAGAACGAGTTATTAGGAAATGATCAATTAGCCGAGCGGCACTCTCGAGGGGCGTCGTCGTTTCTTGGGCTCGTCGTAGCATTCGAGATCTGTGGCCAAATGGAAACGCCACGCCACACCGCAAAGTCGGAGGAGACGCGCTGTCGCCTCTGTTGGCTGCTCGCCATATCGCTGCTTCAATGCCTCCGTGTGGGCTCCTCGGTGGAGCTTGTGGAGTGGCCCACGGCCATGCCGGATCTGGGGATAGATGACTGCCACGATGAGTTCACGGTGGCCTGTGCCAATGCCTCTATGGCGTACTCCGCCAGCCTGGAACTCTGCGAGCTGCATGCCAACGAGACCATAGTCGACCTGGAGGTGGACGTGGAGCTGGAACGAGCGCAGATCGAGCTGGGATCGAGTGCGGTCTGCGGGAACTTGCGGTTCTGTGATGTCTTTGAGGATAGTCTGGAGTACTTGAAGTGCATCAGCGAGAATGTAAGTCACTGCTGCGTCAAATAAACTATATTTGCATTATGAATTATTCCTAATTATCCTTCTCCCCCAGAGTAATCGCAACCTGGACATCCTGACCGAAATAAACTACAATGCCACCCATGCTGCCACACGCATGCGTGAGGATTACAGTGCCTTGCATCGAACCTTCCTGCTGTGCGGCCTGGAAGCCCAAAAGGATTACATGGAGGGCCTCAGGGAGGCACACAGGGAGCTCAGCAAGTGTCGATTGGAAATCGATGAGCTAATGGAGTAAACAAAGCTTATCTGTTATTGTGTAAGCAGGAAGTAGTGGAATAAACACCAGTTATATAAAGCACGAATTCTACGAATTTAGATTAGACCCCTTTATAGTTTTAAGACTTTAATTGTACTTCTAGCTGTCTCTCAATAAATGTAATCTAATAATATTTTGATTGACGCTTTTGTAAATCATAAATACCAGGTATATATATATAAAGTTTCCTTAATGCGTCTCGTTCTGCTGCAGACATTGATCCAGTGACTGAAATATCTTATCCGTGTCCTTTATATAAGTATCTTCCGTTCGATTTGTGCACAAATAATGTTCCATTTCAATGCTGCTCAGGTGTTTATTCAGGATCAATGCCTGCTCGGAGGCATTGAAAGATATAGTGTAGACTTTGGTCAGCTGCAGTTTGGCCTGGAAGAATTTAAGAAATATTATTTATACCTCTAAAAAACTCCACTTACCATTTTAGCAAAGCAATTGAAAAATTCTTGGGTCTCTGTTAGGGTCAAACAGTCATCAATAAAGTCCGTTATGCCCAAGGCAGCTTCCCGTATATTTTCCTGAGTCACACTGGCCTTCAAAAGCACCGATTGCTGCTCACTTGAGGCCTTCTTTTGGCAGCCACTGTAGCCCTGCGACCAGGTGGCTCCCTCACTTTCCAACTCTGGCAAGTATTGGGCGAAACACTTTTTGGTATTGCCCAAATTGGAGACAGTTTCCTTGCCCAAATCCAGGTAATGCCACAAGCTGCTCAGGGCACGCGGCTGTTCAGCCCAGGTCTGCAAGATATCTATAAGAATTACATACTTTATATTATAATATATCCAATTCACCCCTAGGGCCAGCAGGAGGATGATGGTTATGGCTGCTTCCATGTCCGACGACTGACCGAAAAGTCAACCCAATCGGAGCGAAATTTCCACGAAGTTGGTAATGTAATCTGACATTGATGCATGGTTTGTTTATATGTCCGCGGTCCCTTATCGCTGGGTTCCGTCTGCAAATATCGATCCAGTGGCTGTCAAACTGGATGGCCAGAAAGTATGGCATACTTTTAGCCAAAGCATGCGAAAGTTTCCTGGCGAGAAAGTCGAGCGAGGCAAGTTTGTGACTGTCCCCGCAATTAATTATCTCATATGATATGCCGAGATATCAAAGTCGTTACCCAATCGTTACAGCAATCGATTCCGTTGGATCGTGAGCCCTTAAGCCGCCTGGGGATTGTCTTTGACAAGTTCAAAGAACCGCTGGAAAAGACACCTTCCGGTGGTGGGCCCTCTTGGCCCTTATCGCTATCAGCTCTTGACCCTGACTACACGTGAATGGCATCGATGTGGCCAATGGGAATGGGAATGGGAATGCACATGCAAAGCAATTTGTGGGTCTGGGCATTACGCATGCCGCCTTAATGCTACCTAATTGATCGCCGCCGCTCGCCGACGCCGTCGCGCAAAAAAATTCACCAAAAATTCACATTCACATTGCCCCGAACGGATCAATCATTCGCCCCGTTGGCCGGAGTATATAAAGCAAATGGGCCAGCTCTCCGGCAGCGACAGTCAAGATCCAACCGCCAGCGAACGAAACGAACATGAAGCTTCTGTGCAGCGTTCTAATCCTGGCCAGCGTTCTGGCCGCCGCCAACGTAAAGTCACCCTGACGCACTCTAGCCGCACTTCCGGTTGTAACGACTTCCGTTTCTGTTTCCGTTTTCGACTTGCAGGCCAAGCCCAACGGCCAGCTGCAGATCCAGAGCGCCCTGGACCAGTATCTGGTGCATGCCCGCAACCTGGACACCATTGTCTCCGCGGACGTGACCACCCAGTGCTTCAGCCTGTATCTGCCCATGCTGAACGAGGTGGCCGCCACCTTTTCGAGCTCCTACCAAGCCTGCATCAGCACGGCCAATGCTGAGACCGCCAACCTGACCGCCCAGGCGGAGCAGCAGCAGAAGGTCTACCAGGGCGAGGTCTCCACCCTCTGCAGCGCCTTCACCTCCTGCGACAGTGACAACGACACCACCACCTTCTTCAACTGCTACGCCAGTGCCGTGAGTCTTCAGGGGATCCAGAAAGCCAAGGATTTACCTAACATAATCTCTTGATCTCCTCCAGGCTGAGGGCGATGTCTCGGTGATCTACGACATTGCCACCAATGCCGCCAACTCGGCCAGCACCCTGAGCATGGGCATCAAGGCCATCCAGGACACGGAGTACCAGTGCACCAACACCACGGAGAGCAACTATGTCCGGGATACGGCCGCCACCTACGATCTGCTGGATAGCTGCCTGAAGTACGGCGTGCCCACCACCTCCACGGCCGCCCCCTCCGCTTCTAGCCCCGTCGCTAGCTCGAGCGGGGCTCCTTCCTCTGATGCTACCACTGTTGTGGCGGCATCCTCCTCCGCCCCAGTGGCCGTGACCACCGCAGCTCCAGGCACCCCCGCTGCTCCAGCCACGTCGGCTTCTTCCTAAGAAGGAAGCACTTTAGCAGTTCAGTTCCAAGCAATAAATGAGCATTGAAAATTATTAGGGCTTTACCTTTTTTCGGGAAATTCCTGAATTAGTTATAAAGTTATAAATTTGATATTCTTATAGAAATACTGCTAATTTCAAGGCTGTTTTTTAATGGATGATACCTTTTCAAAGAGTACTGAGGAGAGAAAAATTCTAAACTAAAAGGAAAGTTTTAGGTTTATAACTTATATTTATATTTACAAACATTATTTCACGCTTGATCTGTGAGTTAGTTCCACTCTGATTGATTTTCTTAGGGAAATTTCGTTTCAATTCAAATTTTTAAAGTATTTTTCATATTAGTTTCCAAGAAAACAGAGATCCAACAGTGTGAACTGCCTGCTAAACGGACATCTAGAGGACAGAAAGAAGCTTCCATCTCTGAATTCCGTTGGAAAGTTTTACCATAATCGTCGCTGACCCAAGTCACACCTTTTGTCTAGCTAAATAGAGAGCGGCACAGAGCGTATTACTGAAGGCGGCCTTATCGCCAATACATTCAATTATCTCCCAAAAAGGTAGTTGTGTTGGCGCTTTAAAGTGCGTGCACACACACGGGGTTGTGCTCAGTCGTTGTCTGTTCTCGGGCCATTAAGCACACGAACATGGAATCCCAACGCGTAGTCGCAGCAGTGTTTGCCGTTCTCCTCGCCGGACTTTGTGTGCTTCCAGGACTGAATGTAGGGGAAAGCGGAGAAAATTTAGGGATACATATATTCAGGGGGAAACTAAGTGGGAAGTGTTGGATTTTATGGGTTTTATTTTGTAATTAAAATTTTGAAAAACTTAAAATGATTGTGAAATTGCAGCAGTTATAAGGAGTATGCCTGGAGTAACCTCAATAAATTTGTCCCCTTTTCAGACGGCGCCCGTACAATGCAACAGTGACAATGGCATCCAGGTCTCGGGGAATGGCTACCAATCACAGACGCAGAGTGGACCAGGCTGCCAGACGCAGAGCTCCGAGAACGGTTCCCAATCGCAGTCTCAGACGGGCAGTGGCACCCAGTCGCAGTCGCAGTGCAGCGGCTCGAATTGCGGCGAGTTCTCTCCCTTCCCGCCTTTGTTCACCATGAAGCCCTTCGAGCCCTTTCCCTCAATGGAGCCTTTTAAGCCAATGACGCCTTTTCCGCCCATGGAATGGAAGAATTGGGGGCTAAGGAGTGCAGAGGAGCAGCTGCAGGTCTAAAAGAATTTTAAATATGCCTGGATAGACTGTTTCAGAATTTGTAAGCAACAAAAATAAATATAAAATGTTGAATTTTTCAGTTGAAAATGTTTTTAAAATATTTATTCGCCTGCAGGGTATTGTTATTTTAGCTTGTAACACAGTGAAGGAGTTATTTCTGACTCTATAAATCTTGATCAGCATTAACAGACAAGTCTATCTTGCCATGTTAGGGGAAAAACAAATTTTATAAATTTTTTGACACTGTTATAAGTCAAATTTGATCGTCGAAACTGACAAAAATTCAAAATAACTTCAACTTTTAAATTTCTTAAATTAATATTCAGATTTAATAGTCTAATAAAAACTAGCAATGAAAAGCTTTCCGAATGATGTGCTTTTTTGGCTTAGTTGTGATAATTTGAAGCTTTGAATGTATAAACAAATTTCCATAATAATATATTGATTTATAAGTCCCTGGAATGCGGATACTTTGGGTGTCTTTGGTACCACCTGAAGGCCATTCTATCAAACGAACTTTCATTCCAGACAATCCAAGTGATAGTTCACCGAAAAAGTAGGCCTTAGACCCTTCAATCATCACTCGCCCCTCATTGTACCTGGCCGATTGTATGGGAAACTTCGTGAAAAACCTAATTTCAATTTCGAACAAAAAAATGGGCGACGAAGAGAAGCCAGCTTTGGTCTTGGACAACGGATCGGGTCTCTGCAAGGCGGGCTTTGCCACTGAAGACCTTCCATGCGCCGTCTTTCCATCGATTGTCGGACGGCCACGTCACCTGGGCGTGATGATTGGCATGGACCACAGGGAGTCCTATGTGGGCGACGAGGCCCAGTCGAAGCGTGGCATCCTCACAATCAAGTATCCCATCGAACATGGCGTGGTGACCAACTGGGATGACATGGAGATGATCTGGGAGCACACTTTCAACAATGTCCTGCGCATAGCACCCGATGAGCATCCAGTTATGCTGACGGAGGCTCCGCTAAACCCGAGGGGCAACCGCGAGAAGATGACTCAAATTATGTTCGAGAGATTCGATGTCCCGGCCATGTACGTGGCCATCCAGGCTGTGCTGTCCCTGTACGCCTCCGGGCGTACCACTGGCATCATTCTGGACTCTGGCGACGGGGCCACGCACACTGTGCCCATCTACGAGGGCTTCTCCTTGCCCCATGCCATTCTGCGCCTGAATCTGGCCGGCCGGGACTTGACCGAGTACCTGATGAAGATCCTGACGGAGCGCGGCTACTCCTTCACCACCACCGCTGAGCGTGAAATCGTACGCGACATCAAGGAGAAGCTGTGCTATGTGGCCCTGGACTTTGAGCAGGAGATCTTCTCCGCCGCCGCGACTGGTTCTTCTCTGATGAAGTCCTACGAACTGCCCGATGGGCAGGTCATCGCTATCGAAAATGAGCGCTTCCGCTGCCCCGAGGTACTATTCCAGCCCTCGATAATGGGCATGGACACCTGTGGTACCCATGAAATCACGTACAATTCCATCATGAAGTGCGATATGGACATACGTAAGGATCTGTATGCAAACATCGTCATGTCCGGTGGCACCACCATGTTCCCGGGCATGGCCGAGCGCTTGCACAAGGAGATGACCGCCTTGGTTCCGTCCAACAGGAAGATCAGGATTGTGGGGCCGCCGGAGCGCAAGTATTGCGTGTGGATCGGTGGCGCGATCTTGGCCTCACTTTCCACCTTCCAGCAGATGTGGATCTCGAGGCTGGAATACGAGGAGATTGGGCCCTCCGTTGTGCATCGCAAGTGCTTTTGAGTACGTAAATTGTTTTTGTTTTTATTTTTACAAGAAGGTTCATGGAAATTTCAGTTTTTGTTAGGGATTAAAATTAATTAAATGAATTACACTTGGCCTTTATTTTTAATATAAATTGTTAATAGGAATTTATTAAAATTATAAATTAAATTATTACTTATACAAAAAGTACCAAAGAAATAATATTACATATGTATTTCTATAGAGTTTCCGGGAAAAAGGATGGAAAAGAGAAAGTTATGTACAATATTAGAAATATAAATAAAATGTATACCAAATATTTGTTTCTATACGATCTGTATACCTTACTCTAAGTAGACAATAGTTTTTGATATAAGCTCTTTAGATTCAACATTTATTTATATTTAAATACAAACCAACAACACTTTAGTCTACCAACTGTCTGACTGGCTGCGATCTCTCACACCTTGAGGTGACTCATTCATCTTGATTTCTCCGATCTTTTTATATATTTTTTATTTACACTTTTTGTTGGTCATTAGCAACGTGCTGTTGAAATATAGCTGATTACGTTGCTGGTCAGGCATTAATGTTCTGACAATGAGTTGTTGTGATTCAAGATTATCGCATTGAATTGTTAAAACGGGTAATCTACTCACTTGGGGAGCCATGAATTGATAGAGGAAGGCACGCTAAATAATTAAAAAAAAAAAGAATATAAAAACAACTGCTTTATACTATTCAAAACAAATGTAGCTTAGTACCTTGTTGAGTTTTATAAATTATAACTAGCAAATACATTTTATGATTATAGCTACGGAAACTTGAAATTTAAAACTTAAAGGAAATGGTAATTACAATATACCCCGTATTTCTACATTCTCAGTATTCTCGAGCTTCAACTTCAGGGCTTATCACTTAAACCCCTTAGATCTCAGCGCCCGAAATAATGATGAATGTTCGCCCAAGTCTCGCCTGTGGTTAATGCAATTTTTTGTTTTCCTGTCACTTTTGCCGCTGCTGTCGCTGCTGCAGATAAAACTTTTATAATGCGCCCAACTTTCGCCGAACTGTGTGCTACCTTCCGTGGCATTGTGCCGGATCCACAGCCTTGGGCGACGTGTGCAAGTAATTGTGGCAAAAGCCAAAAGGCGCCACAATAATCAACGGCAGCAGGATATCGTCAAGCGTTGACGCTGATGCCGCCGCTGCCGCCAGCTGGCTTTTAACTCATTTTCTGATTAAAATCAGGGCCATTAAGCGTGCCAGCCCGAATCGGACTAAACTTTTTTAATGGCCCTGACAATAGTTGCCAGCTCCGGCTCCGGCTCGAGCTCGAGCGCCAGTTCCCTTTCTGATCCTGCACTGCGGCCGCAAAAGGACGCGCGAAAATTGGCGCCTGCAACGAACGACGCTGGTCACGACACGACAGGGTGCAGGATTCGGTGTAAAATTAAATTAAAACTGCCAAGGGAGAACGAGTTGTGCACGGAGAGAAATTATCACTTTGCTAGACTCGTGTCTTATCAGCGGGCTTAACATGTTCAGCATATCTCTAACTGATAATTATAAGTACCATAAATATCAGTAAGTTAAAGTACTAAGGTAACAACAAGCATGACCTGGGCCAAGTTTAAAAATATCCCTCGATAAGCTAATGTAGATGTGATTACTATTTTTTATTTCATTTATTTTTTGTTGTTGGCTTTGTTTACTCACGAAATGACAGCTAGCATGACCCGAGCTATATTTAAATATTACGCGATTAATTAGTATCACAAAGCATGGGTTTCGATATGAAGTATTTATCATTTTATCAGTGATAATGAATAATCTATGTACTCTATGTATTTATTATCTTAATGAGTGGGGGGTTTTAATAGAAACTTCTATTATTAATAAGAAAAATATTTATGGGGCTATGGGTTTCTATATGTCAAGACAGGGAAGGAGACTAAAAAGAAAATTTGACCAAGTTTAAGGGTTTGAGTTAACAGATTTTTAAATTAATAATGGGGCTATGACTATGTTTCTCATTTTTATCTGCCTATTTAAAAAAGAAGTAATGTTTTGACTATTTAAATGAAGGAATGCCTAATTTGCTGCAAGACAACGGTAGCAGATACCAACATCTTCAAGCATATGTTACCTTATAATAATAATAATAAATAAAAAAGATATAAAAATCAATTCAATATTAATACTTACACTTTTGATTTTCTTACCGTGTGGGGTAGAAAGCCAGTGGAAAACTGTGAAAATATTTGCGAGCCTTCAAGAACAAGCAGGTCCAGATGGGCGATAGTGGGAATAACAGCAGGTTGGATGGGAATAAAGACGGGGCTGAAGATGGGGATCAGGAGGAGCACGAGGAGGAGCGCAAGCTGGAGCTGGAGAAAGACTCTCAGCGCCAGCTGTCAGCGGCTGCCAGAGCAACGATGTCAATTAGTTTTTGAAACGATGCTGACCTCCTTGCCCTGACTTCGGCCTGCTGCCCCGCCCACTGGCTCGTCCTTGTCCTTTGGCCAAGTCAAGTTGGCTTTAAGTTAATTGCACAAGATTTCACTTTGCACTTGCAACGCGGCTGCAGCTTCCGCCTCCCTCCTTGGCTCCCCGCTTCCATTTTTTAATCAAGTTAAAAGTTATTTTTTAATGGAGTGCGAGCGAAATATGCGAGCGCAATGCAAATATCACAAAGGGCCGCTGTCTGCGGCTGCAAAAAATATTTATGTACTGATTATTTCATGTGGCATTCGAGGCCAAATTGGTTTTGCCATTCGACTGCCCCCGCCTCATTAATGCATGCAGGCGGGCGGGTCTGTATTTTTAACTGTTTTCGTCACATTTAATTTGTGAGAAATTCATATGCCAAGCGGGGTTTTCGCTTTTTCTTTTTTTTTTTTTTGCATTCATAGTCGATCGAATTAATTACGGACGGGTCGTCCTGTATTTATCTATCAATTCAATTTATTAAATGCAAAGTATTTGATATCCATACGCTTGGACAGAGACTTTGCTGAGGTTTTTCAATTTATTAATGAAAATGTACGAGGCTTTGAAGGTTACGCAATAAATTTATTTAATTAGGGTGAGTATTTTGGCATAAAAATATAATTAAATGGAATATTTAAAATGTATGTGGGTTTAAATATGTAAAAGATCTGATAACAATGAATATTTTTTCCTCACCAGAAATATATTAAAACAATTTATTATAATTTAAGTCAGAAGCACAGAACACAGTAAAGGACTCATTTCAGGCCCTGATCAGCGTCGACAGCCGAGTCGATCTTGCCGTGTTTGGTAGAAAAAAAAAATTTGAAAATTGCCAAAAGCTTAGGGACAATTAATAATTTAAAATGAATCATCAAAAAATAAACGTGTCTGTTGTTTCAAATATTTCAGGTTGTCAGCAAAGTGTGACCGTTGCTTTCACGGTTCCGATTGCATTCCTGCAAATATCGATAGTTCTCTAATGTTTCCTTCGCGAGTGCGTAATTTCCAATTACATGTTAAAAAACGTTTATTTAGTGGCAATTCTTAACTTAAATAAGCCAAGTGTATCGTGAAAAGTGTAGATGAAGGTGCAGACAATGTTCGGGTTATAATAGTTCATGGAAGCAGCCAAGATTAACGTGTAATTTGTGAGTTTTTATTTTCTCCTGCGGCCATTTGCGTTCGCCGATCTCTTTTGGCCAACAAGAAAGAGAGTGCTCCTAGGGGCGTTCACGTTTTCCTTTCCTGCTGCTGCCCGCCCCCACCGATCTTTTGTCAGCGGCAATTATTGGGCGCAATAATTGGGAATTTTCAAGGGGGATGGGCGGCGGCCAAAACTTAAACATATATATATTTATTGTGCTTATAATGAGGTTTTTACTTTTAGTTTCTACAATAATTTAAGAATTTTACCTGGAAAAATACTTAATTTCCGCAGCCTATTTAGAGGTAAGGCAATTAATAAATGAATTTTTAATAAAATATGTAAGCATATGTAATAACAATTCTAGGGTACCTATTGTTCCCTTACATTATGTACGCCAATTCGGAATTCCTATTATTCGTTTAAAAAATATTTATGTTCCTGCTTTCCCTCTTGCCAGGCCACAGTATTTCATTTGTCATTCGGTTTGGCTCTTTTTACTTTTGTTTTATAAATTATCTTTGGCTGGTAAAACACCAACACCAGGGCAGCCTCAGCTATTCCGGGTGCTTTACACCTGCAAAAGCCTTTGATTGATGATACGGGTAATTGATAAGGCGCCTGGGAAGCCTCAGTTACTTTTTACCTTCACCTACACCCGCACCTGCCCCATACCCCGCTAATTGGCTCCTAAGTAGGTGATGTTTAAAAATATTTTAGCGAGGCGTTTTCGTGCACGGCTCTCTTTGGCTAATTATGCACTCAAAGCTTAGTCAACGAGCTCGTTCCGGGATGGTTTGAGCTAATTAGAGCGTCCAACGTTAATTGCAATTTGCAGAGGCCGGGGTGGGCAAGGGTAAGGAAGGTGTACAAGAGGACCCTTTTTGGCAGGGAAGGGAGGGAAATCCAGTCGAGATGTCGCTCAAGTTACTTCAGCTGTTGCTGTCGTTTTTGGCGGCGTTGTCACGTTTTCGGTGGCTGCGATTCAGTATGACTTCATTTCACAGCCACAGATGTTGCACTTGCCATGCGATTTGCACTTACGTGTGAAAGAGATGGAGAAAGAACACTGAAATAAATTGAAACAGTACAAAAAGAATAAGAAAAAATACTAAAAGGGAATTTTCGAAGAGATTTTGTTCTCGTCAAGTTATTAAAATAAGAAAAGAGCAAGATATGTTGCTTACCATATACATTTCTTTCATATTAATTTGTTGACTAAGTTAATAAGTTATAAGCATTCTTTTCAGTGCCCCAACAGAGAGGGCCAGCTTCCGTTGTAACCGAAAAATCTTGTCTGCCGCCTGCTCTGTCTGAGCCCGAGTTGAAAATTTTCTAATTTTCTACTGCAGTGATTTCGCATGCATAGAGAGTTGCATGTCCTGCCTCTCAATTCTCCCCAGCTCTGCTCCCCGGCTATTCCCCCGCTTTTCCACTACTTTCTGGTCCTTCCCCGGGGCAAGTTCCACTGATTTATGCGCATCAATAAGTTCCCTGAGTGCGATACTTATGCGAAATGTGCCGCAATGAGACGTGGACTTGCCCAGGGCACGTTCAGCCTGCAGTTGCTGCTGTCCAACTTCCACCGAATTTCCCTACCCATCCCCCATTTTCTCTGCCCATTTTCCATCGCTACTGTTTCCCGCCGCCTGCTGCTTTTCTGTTCCAGCTGCTAAAATAATGATTTGCATTTCGATTTGGGTTTCGATTTCGATTCGGATTTTAGCCGAGATATATGGGGCGATGCTGGGACGGAGAAGAATGGCCCAGCTTGTCGACGGAGTCTAATGAGAGTACTATGCACAGGAAGAAAATAGGTGTGTGGGTGAGTGAGGAAATAAAAGGATTTAAATAGGTATTTAAATAAGAAATTTTAAAGAGAAAAGTAATCAATTTTAGACTGAAAAGTATTATACTGTATACTGAATACCGAGTTTTTGGTTAAAGAAAACTTAATTCAATTTTAATTCAAGTAATTCTGAACTTAAATTTGTAATCTAACCAAAATTAAGCAAATACGGAAATTTAAGGCAACTGCTTCTGTTTTTTTGCAATGAATTAGGCGAAATGGATTCCATAAGTATGAATATCAACTAGAAAACTATGAAATATTCTGTAGAAACCATATTTATTTGGGGTGCAGGCCTCCCCGTCCCCCTTAACAGCTTATCGCCTTGTCCACGCGGTGGGGGATGGAAAGCCAACTGGCCAGCCAAATAATTCATTTTCGTCGCTTTGTTTGTGGGCCACGTTTACGGCCTCCGCTTATCTTAATGGGTCAAAGGTTATGGCCAGCCTTGAGATGAGACAGTCCGAACTTCCGTCGAGACCGGAGACCAGAGGCCATAGACCAGGGACCAGAGACCAGAGACCGCCACTAACCGCAGCCCGGCACAGCAGAGCCCGGCACCGACATCCTTTGCATTCAAACGACGCACCACAGTGGGTGTCCAAGGAATCTGGCCAGAGATTAGGCGTGCTTATAGGCAGATTTATGGAACTCCAGCGGTTGGGGACGGGCGGAGAAAACCTTTTAGGCCCCCGCTCGATTTGGTAATAAACACACGATAGGAGTTCCATAAGCGGCATTTAATTAATTCGAAAATTACGTTATTTTTCGACTTGGTAGCCACTTGAGACTTAGGGCCCAGGGATGCCTGCCTGCCAGCTCATTTGCTAAATCAAGCATGCACCACTTAAATTTTCATTAGACTGTTTCCCTGCTCTCTGCGCTTTCTGCGCTTTCCACCTCAGACTCTGAGACTCTCAGAGCCAGCCGGAGTGCAGGAAAAAGAACCGCAGCAATGTGCGCACTTTGTCTTAATGATGTTAAAGTGAATTTAAACTTACGTGATTCGTACGTGAGCTGCAGTAATTGCAGCTGCACTCGCCGCCGCCGAGAGGTGAATGAGCTCGAATGGGATATATGTACGTATGGGGGGAGTGCCCTCCGTCTGAGTCATATTTCTGATATGGTCTCATCATTCAGCGAAGCGCCACAGATTTGGCACATGTGCTCACGTCTGGGCCATAAATATTCCGGGTTAAAAGGCAGCTTGGCAATGGCATATTGGCAATGCCGGAGGAGCGCCAGATCAAACCATAAATTTAACACGTTTCACCATGTGCAATGTGCAATTGCCCCAAGGGGGCGTATACGTAACGCATACGTATACGTAACGTCGCCAGTCGCACTCGCCACTCGACAGTCGGCAGTCGCTGTCACACATTTGAACCCTGAGCCAGGGTGCACGTTGTCATATGCGAAGCCACGCTCCCCTGTCGAGGCATTTAATTTGTTTGAACATTCCGCTGCCCACCTGCTGCCACAAGCCACGCTATTTAGCCAGTTAAACGCTGCCAGTTGGCCAAATCGAAGAGCCATTCGGTGTGTGGTGCATGTGTGTGCGGGCTCGACCGCAGAACCAGAATCGAAAACCAGGTCTCCCGACCAGCGAGAAGCCTCCGTGGTCTGTCAGCGAGCTCGTGAGGAAATACTGTGAGCTGCACTTGGAAAAAATGATATATTTTATGCAAATTCAATACTCAAGGGCACTTTAAGCTGGTTTAAAAGGAAACTATCCAAATCATTTCTAGACATAACTAAATTTAAGGCTCACTTTAAACTTATTTTCTCGATTTTCTCCCTGTGCTGCTGAGTTTCCTGTTGCTTCGGGGCCCTGGGAGAGAGATGTAATGTCCCCATATATCATGACTTTTAAAAATCAGCAAAATTCGCGCCTAAGTAGTAG